>VMDO01012430.1:0-62225 GCA_007922755.1 Pedetes capensis | reverse complement strand
AAAAAAAAAAAAAAAAGAAAAGAAAATCTCTTCCTTTCGGTATTTCAGTCTAGTGATGAAGGGCTTGTCTGCAATTGCAGGGAAAATTTTACATAGGTAGTTATATGTGTTATTTACTCTGCAAGTAATATTTCATTAAAATTACGTGATAATTCTCCTCCAAGCTAAAATAAAAGCCAATATGAAATAAAAAAGAAAGATTTAGTTTGAGTCTGAATATTGGTCCTTTTGTTGTTGTTAGGTGCCGTCAAGTCATGTCTGATTTATGGTGACCCTCATGGGGTTTTCAAAGGCTGATTGCTTCCAGATTGCCTCAAGAGTGGATTGCCACATCCTTCTCCCAATTGGTCCTTTAGCTATGATAAATCCAAATAAATTTTATGTTATAGAAGGAATATTGACTACCTCTTGCACAGAACAGTACAATAATTCTATGTCTATGGCATTGTCTCGGGTAATATTTTCTTCAAAATAGCCTATGATATAGCTTTTTATTCTATCTTCATGATACTGAAAAATTGCAACTTATCAACCTCATGAAGATAGTGAACATGGATTAAATTTAAGAAATACACAACGTTGTCACTTTCTGTATAGGGCCAGAACAGAGGGAAAATATATTTTAAATTACTTAAAATAGATTATATAAGTAATATATAGTATATGTTATTTATATGGTGTTAAACATGTAACAGTCTTTTAACTGTTTATTAGTAAATATCTCTGTAAATCACAATTAATTTTTTCAATTTTCCCTCCAGATTTTCAAGAAAGTCATTTTCACTTTGCCTATTCTTTCTAACAATACAGTTAGCTATTGATCATTGGTCAGGAAATCCTTGAAACAATTGTCTCGATCTTTTAATGGGTTTTACCATCATTTATTGGGGCACAATTATACTGACGCTGAATGTAACAGCATGTATAATTTCAGGAAAAATTTGTGGATTGCTTCTTTCTTCCCCCTCCTCTTTCTTTTTTCTTTTATTATTTTTGTTTTCCATTTCACAATATCCAAGTTATGCTATACTAAAGCCACTGAGGAAGACTCCTAAAGATCTTTCTTGTCTTTATTAAAATACGGAAGGTCCATTACCTCCTTATGATACCATTCAGCAGGTTTTTGGAGCATACTGAATCAAGATCATCAAAAGCTGACATGAGAAAGAATATCCAGTATTTCATAATTTAACTTTTGATAAATTAAAAATGATAAGAATTTAAAATAAAATAAATTCTATGCAGTAAAACTGAAAAAATGTTTTTGAAGCAGGATCTTGAATCTGTTTTTAATGTTTCCTCATTAGATTGATAGGATCTAGACTTCTTTGCAAATAGACTTTATCATAGGTGCATGCTATTCATCATTGCTGATGCCCTAATTAATCTTTTTTCTTCTCTCTGAAATAATACCTCCTGTTTAAACTTAGACCTTTGGAAAATAATGAAATGATGTCCCATGAAGTTGATATATGTGTCTCATATGTGTTTAAGATACTTTAAAGTCCTTGTCACTTACCTCTCTTTTGAACTTGGACAATATGAAAAATTCTTTTTCTAGGAGGATAGAAGAACATATATTCCTAGCTATTCTTCCTTTTCAAGGACTGCTTATTATCTGATTTAAAAAAATAAAAGTTAAAAAAACAAAGATAGAGAAGCAAGAAGTTGAAATTTAAATGGCCCATAAAAATAGAATAATCATGTTAACAGAAGAAAGGAAAGGGCAGCAGTAAAATATAGCAATAATGGGAAAGGAGAGTATCTTACTCATTGAATGAGTATGGAAGATAACTATCTGAGGAAAAATGATTTGTTAGTTTTTTTCCCTTGGTACCACGTTAGGACTTTGGAACTGTTTTCAATGTGCTACATGTTCAGGTTGAGAATTTTAAGAATTATATTTTTTTCAGCTTGTAAGTTTGTACAAGCACATATTCAATAACAGGATCTTCATATTAATAGTGAACAGTCAAGTATAAATGTTCATTTACTTATGAAGATTTTTGTTACATAAATTATGGGAACATATCAAGACTGAATTATAAGTAGATATATAGAAATCTCATTAAAGTTTTTTTTTTTAAGAAATCTGTTTTCCAAATAATCCAATACACAAATGGGCAAAGGAACTGAACAGACTGTTTTCAAATGAAGAGGCCCATGAAGCCATGAAACACATGAAAAAATGTTCAATATCCCTAGTCATTAGGGAAATGCAAATTAAAACAACTCTGAGACTCCACCTTACTCCAGTAAGAATGGCCAAGATCAATGAAACAAATAACAACAAATGCTGGCGAGGGCGCAGAGAAAAAGGAACCCTCTTACACTGCAAGTGGAGCTGTAAATTAGTCCAACCACTTTGGAAATCAATATGGAGGTATCGTAAAAAACTAAAAATAGACCTACCCTATGACCCAGCTATAACACTATTGAGAATATACCCAAAGGAAGATGAATCATCATACCAGAGAGACACCTGCATCTCTGTGTTCAGTGCAGCACTTTTCACAGTAGCAACGATGTGGAAGCAACCAAAATGCCCATCAACAAAAGAATAGATAAAAATCTGTGGTATATATACACAATGAAATACTACTCAGCAATCAAAAAAATGAAATAATGTCATTTGCAGCAAAATGGATGGAATTGGAAAAAATTAATTTAAGTGAACTAATACAAGCCCAGGCCTATAGCCATAGCCCTGTGGCATCTGATCCCGTCAGATATCGGAAGCTAAGCAGGGTCGGGCCTGATTAGTACCTGGATGGGAGACTGCCTGGGAACACCAGAAGCTGTAGGCTTGGGAGAAGGACCTGGCAACCTCCTCCCAAAAATCAATCTGCCATTGAAAACCTATGAACAGCAGAGAAGCACTGACAACAGTGTTTCCCCTGTTGTACAGAGGGTCGCTATGAGTCGGATACCGACTCCACGGCACCTAACAACAACAATACAAGCCCACAAAGAGAAATACCACCTGTTCTCAGTCATATGTGGGAGCTGAATCAAAAATTAAAAGAAGGAAAAAAATCCTATGTGGAAGTCAGAACATAATAAAAAGCTAATGTCGACTTAAGGAGAAGGGACAATTTGGGGAGTGCAAAAGATGGAGGAGGGATCTAGCAAAAAGAGGTAATCCTGGGAGAGGACATTGGGGAGAGGAGGAACAAAGAGGAGTGGGGAATGGGAGAGGAGGTGACCTCAGGGTGAACAACCCAACTTTGATAGTTCTGGAAATAATTATAATAACACCAATAATAACAAAGAATGGTAATAATACAGATGGGCTAGAAAATTCAGGTAATACTACTGACTAAAAAGATAGTTCACTATAGGAAAAGTTTTGATCTTAAACATAATTGGGATCCAAGTACACATAGAAAAATATTACCACAAAAAGACAAGCAAATGGAAGAGAGGTCTTTGGTGGGGGGTGGGGGAACAGAGGAGGAAGTGCACAAGAGGGTAAGCAGGAACTTATCTGTGCAGTGTACAACAAAATGCACATATGGAAATGTCACAATGAAATGCATATCAGAATGAAACATTAAGTTGTACATTGAAAATTTCCAATTAAAAAAGATCTGTTTTCAAAATAAATTTTTGTAAGTAATGTAGACAAAACAACAAACAACAATGTAGACAAAAGGGAAATATGGTGGACATACAGAAAAGTTTCACAAATTGAGACAGTAAAAATTTAATTTAACATAAAAATTTTATTTAATATGAAAAGAATTTTATTGGATATAAAAATAAATATGAATAGATAATGCAGAGAGAAATAATTGCAAATGACTAATCAAAGACTGGGCTAGTAGTTAGCTCAGTTGGTAGAGCGCTGAGCTGCAGTCTCTGAGGTCCTGAGTTCGATTCCCAGCACCGCAAAAATGGGAGAAGGGCCTGGCAATCCACTCCCAAAGGCAATCTCGAAACAGCCATTGAAAACCCTATAAGGGTCGGCTATGAGTCGCCGATGGCACCTAACAACAACAATCAACAACAATCAAAGACTACAGTAGACAGCAATGCTGTTGCTGTTTCACTCTTAAGTTGCTACAGACCTTAAAGATTATATTTCACTCTTAAAAACTATAAAAATAATTACACCAATTACTGAAGGATGTGGAGAAATGCTTTCTCTTGGGCAACACTGGTGAGACTATGGTCACAGAAATTTGTTTTGGAAAGAAATCTGTTTTTTTTTTTAATTAAACTAAATTGTTGGCTGTGGTGGCACACATCTGTAGCCCCAGCATTTGTGAGTTTGAGGCAAAAGGATTACAAATTTGTGACCAACCTGAGCTATATAGAAAGACTTTATTTCTAAAAAAGGGAAAAAATTTAAATAAAGTTAATATATCAAATTAAAATTTAAAGTATATACCAGTAATACAACTTTTGGGATTCTTACCCATAGAAATAAAAGGAAGGTATTTAATATTATAAAACAGATGTGTAAAGCTATTTCCTTAAGCAATTTTTGAAGTAAAACAAAAGCTAAAAAGTCTGAATACTCATCAGTAGAGAATGGTTGACTAGTTAATACATTCTATATTCTCTTTCTGTTTCTCTCATTTCTCTCTCTCTCCTCTATTTCCTTCTCTACCTTTATATCTATGTAAATATTAAAAGGAAAGCCACAATATTATTAAGCATAAAAATCAGTTGTAGTAAATATATAGTGGTATTTATCCAATGCTGTTAAAACCAAATCTGGAGGCTTGCACAATCACAGAGTTTGACTTAGTTCTATAAATGCCACACTAGCAATATTTATTCCAGTGTTGTGGATTGAAGAGAAACTAGGGTAAAGGGAGATAAGATTTTTACTCCAAATTCTTTCATTATTCACTTTGTTAAAACAAGCATCATTAACTTTGTGATTAATTTAAAAAACTAACAAGGTGTAAAAATTAAGGCCTTCCTCATTCCGAGTCTCCTTTCTTTGAATAATTATTTTACCTTTGCCTTCTGCCATGCAGAGGCTGTCTAATGATTTATTTGAGAGGGCATGCCCAGAGAACACCCTGGAGTAGATTGATCTCTAATTCTGCCAGTCAGGGTCTGTCTGCCTACTTTTGGATATTTCTTGCCTACATATTTCAGTCAGTTAATTTTCTCTATGGTAGAGAGTTTCAACATAGTTTGTAAAGGATATATCAGAATTATTTGGGGAACTTCATCCCACACATGCCCATTTTATACTGATCCCTAAATGTTCAAACCCACATGCATTAATAGCCAATGCTACTTATGGAATTGTGCTTTATTAGTTAATAGTTTGGGCTGGAAAAAAATTTTGAGGGTCAATGAGCCATAAAATGCCTTTGTAGATCACCCAATGTTAAAGATGCTAAAATCTGATCTGAAGAAATCCAGTTGCTCCAAAATAAAAACAAAAAAATTAATTTGAAAGATGAAAATAATTCATTTTTTATTGCTGTTTTAAGGCTATCATCACAGATGTTCACACTGAAAGAGAATTCTTCATTTTACAAAAGGGCAAACGAAATTCAAGAGGATGATGTGACTTGATCAATATCTCACAAGCTGATGGCTAACTGGGATATGATTTAACTCTAGTGGTGCCTTTGACTTCCTGAAGGAGATATAAGGAAGATTCCTTTTGCTAAAGAGGAGGCTCAAACATAAAGGCTCCTATGAAGGAGACGGAAGGCCCTTCACAGAGTGGTAATCTGTAGTGCTATCCTTCCTTCCCTGTTCTTTTGCTGGAGAGAATTTTACTGATTGTCAAGGTTCTACCACTGAGCTATAATCCCCAGCTTTTAGTATACATTTGGGAGTATACATTTAGTATACATTTGGAATCCCTGTGTGCTAAATTTTCTCTATTACCATCCTCCCAGATGCTGTTGGAGTTTAAGAGCTACAGGCAGTGTGACACTGAGAATGTCACTGAGACCCAGATATTCTGCCCTCAGAATGGTTGTTACCATTTCTAGTATGAGAGCTACTTTTCCAGAATTGATAATCTACCTGAGAGCTGTTCCTCCCCTCCTACCTGTGTCCTTTGAGCATGCCTTTGGGTCTAGGATTTAAGTCTCAGGAGAGAAATATATTCCCAGTGCTATGCTCCATGCTGTGATGAGAACTGGCAGCTGGAATGATTCAGAATGTAGCAGAGAGAGGAGATTATCCTCTGTGCTAGCTGGGATTGGAGAAGTAAAGTGTTATTCCAGACATACATTCAGCTGAAAACATTCTTCGCTATGGTGACCAAAGCACTTGGACTGAACTCTGGCAGCTACAATTCCCTCCTTTAACACCATGGGCAAATAGAGATAACTATTTTTAATTTACTTACCATAACCTTTCTTTGGCCAGAGGGGTTGGCTTGGGTTAGTGGTAGTGAATAGGGACCAGAGTACTGTCTCAGAGCTGGGACCAACAGCATGTAGTTGTGAGTGGAGCCAAAGGTCAGCTTCTGAACACATCTTTTCTGAGAGTCTTGAGTCCAAGCCTGAGAGTAGGCTGTTTGATGCTTGCTATTGAATGAGAAAAGAGCCCAGTTAAAAAATAGGGAAATCAAGGCACAAAGCCAAGTAAGAGTACACATAAGGGAAAAAAAGTTTTAAAAATGGTAGGATGGGAAGACAGCTTAGAAAAAGTCAGAAGCCAACTGACATGCATCTATGTCGATTGGGTAGATGTGTACATAGTATGCAAAAGAGCAGTGATCTTGGGAACAATAATATAGTCCTTTCATTCTATTTTATTTTACTTCTCACAGTAATCTATCAAGACAGCATAAGAACTAAAGTTCAGAGAGGTTAGGTGAATTGACCAAGGCTACTCAGCTTGTCTGTAGCCATAGCACCCTGGCATCTGATCCTACTTGATTTCAGAAGCAAAGCAAGGGTGGTCTGATTAGTCCTTGGATGGGAGGCCACCTGGGAATACTACATGGTTCAGGTTAGGGAGAAGAACCTGACAGCCCACTCCCTAAACAATCCACCATTGAAAACCCTATGAATAGCAGAGAAGCACTGACATAATGCCGAGCATGGCATAGTGTTGGGGAGTATTTCATCTCTTCTACATAGAGTCTCTATGACTTGGACCCAGTTCAGTGGCACCTAATGACAACACAAACCAGCTAAACAGAAAACATAATTTAAAGCGCAGATATGATTTCCTGGAGTTTCCTTTTGTGATCCATCTTTATCTCCCAAAAGCAACCTTTAAATTTAATTTTTATCAAGAAAAAGAGTTTTAACCCTACAGTTTTTGAAAAAAATTCTTTTTCAGAGACTTTAAATTGAAAGAACAAGAAACATACCTGAATATGCTTTGGCGTTATCATCTTCCTGAGAATGTCTGTGCAGTTAGTTTGATGGTACAATTGTGAATATCTGTGGGTAATTTGTAGAAGATATTATATTACTTGTGGTCTCCCTAGAATAGCACATTTTTAAGAATATGGGAAACAAATCTGCTTACTCCCACTAAAGATTATGCCAACATACTTCTTTTTTTTTTAAGTATCATGACCTGTGTTTTTCCATGTATGTATCCTAATGTCTCTGAATTTCAATTTTAGGACCAAATATCCCTCCAATTTTAGGTAAATCATCCAGTTTCAGGTCCACACTTTAGGGATTCAGTATGAACTTTAAGGTTCCCACAGTCCTGTCAATATAACTCCATAAGAAATCACTGGAAACTCAGATTTCATGAGTTTGCATAGGTATTACTATGTTTCCTCTTTCTGATAATAACAGCTATGAATTGCAGCTAGTATTTGCTGAATATTTTCTCTATGCTAGACACCATGAAAAGGAAATTTTCATATTTTATCTCATTTCATCCTCACAACTATGCTCTAGAATATTATCATCTAAATAAACTGAGCCTCAAAGATTTGCGGTAACTCTGCCGAAGTGGGACCACAATTGGCCTCACAGGAATCAAATCTTCTTAACCCTGCAACCGGTGCTCCATCATGCATGGTGGAAAAGAAAAGAAAAGAAAAACATAGAACATTTTATATTAAAAAATCCTGTGTAGAAATGCAAGGGGGCACTTTAAAACTTAGGGTACATTTCTTGAAATGCAAGTCTCATCCTATTTAAAAGAACAGAATAAAGCCAGAGAGCAGGTGCTGTGCTTGAAATGTTATCCCGTGGTGAACTTTAATGATTCCTCTGCATTATACAGTCCCTAGTCTGGCCTCCTTGTCCTTGGAGATTCAGTTTTATATTATGTTTTTGTTGTTGTTATTGTTGTTTAAAGTAATTTTATCCTCTAGGTGAGCCGAGTGATTTATAAATTCTGCACTTATAGAAAGCTGGTGGCTATGAGTGCAAATAAAATAAGGGTGATATCAGCTGCTGGTGTGTGGAATTCTAAGGAATACCCTAAAACCCCAACTTAGTGTTTTCAGTTCATTTTTAATATTGAGGATGGAAATAAGTGAATACTTAGTGGAAGTTTTCTGGGACAGGCATTAGATTGGGTAGTTTTCACTAGAGATTGTAACTTACTGCATTAAGAAAACCTTTTGTGAAGTGCCATACTATCCCTATTCTACCAAAGAAAAATGCAAGCTCCTGTAGCTTGAACATGACAGATCTAAGGATTAGAAGTGTGTCATTCTGACTTCAAAATTTCATATTGCTAGCCATGTGGAAAATTCTACAGATGTATAATCTGCCTTTCCTTCAAATTATTTCATCCTCAATTTTTTAGTAGAAGTTGCCACACTGCAGATCTGAGCAACCTCAGCTGAAAAGAATTCATGAAACATTTCTCCAGAATTGCTGGCTAAAATGCTACCCAGAAAGAACTACCATTTTACTGTCAATTTTGGTTTTAAACTGGTAAAACCCAAAGCAAATTTCAATGGCAATTCTCTCCATGTTTTTAAATATACAATACATATGATACTAGTGTTGCTTAACAAACTGAACACAGAATTTCTACCACTATAGAGCCCATAGTGCACCTATTTGGTATAGGAAAGAAATTAAAACTCCATTTGTAGGACTGGGGTTTTAGTTCAGTGGTAGAGCTCTTGCCTAGGATGTATTAGGCCCTGGATTCAATCCTCAGACCCCTTTCCCCCAAAAAGCATCCATCCATGATGTGGATGACAATTTTGACTTCAGTTGTGAATTCCATCCCATCTAACAAATTTCTGCCCTTGTAGAAGTTCCTTGCCTGCAGCCATACCACTGTAGCATGTGATCCCATAACATCTTGGAAACTAAGCAGGTTTGGGCCTGGTTAGTATTGGCCAGGAGACCACCTGGGAACACCAGGTGCTGTAGGCTTGGGAGACGGACCCAGCAACCCACTCCCCAAAACAATCTTCCATTGGAAACCCTATGCATAGCAGAGAAACACTGACAATACTGTTTTCCCTGTTGTATGTAGGGTCACTATAAGTCAGACACCAATTCCACACCAACACCACCAAGAAGCTCTTTATTTCTATGTTCCTCATGCTCACCCTTCATTCAGAAATTTATAAAGTCTATCTTTGCCTGACTTCTCATGTCTAACCACTTTTTCTTAGATTTCAAAATCTTTATTAATCTTATCGTTACCAGCTAACTTAAGGATAGATGCAGGGAGGGAACATTTGTGTGGGAATAGAAGGAAGGAGAAGCAGAAGAGTACTATTGCAACAAGTTTTGTAGCCTTAAAATTGTTGGCATGAATCAAGTATAACTACTTTTAATTCCTGTGTCTGTTTCTTGCTAGTCTGTAAGAAAACCACACTGCTTTTCTTGCTTCTTCTTCCCTTTTTTCTCTATCTCCCTTTATGTACTCCTTTGTTCTCTATGGGCATTTGCCTGACCTTCTATCTCCTAATGAAAATATCCCCATCCACCCCAACCCCACTCTGTTCTGTCCTTAGATGATTCTGACCCAGTTCTCTGATGTTCTTCACGAACCCAGTATATAAACAATGGATTGTCATACAACTCAAGCCCAATATAATTAACAAAATGAGATGGAAAGATATCATTTCAGTGAGAGTGAAGTGCTGTCCATTCAAGAAAATACATAGCCCACACTTGATCCGGAACTGTAATAAGTCCAAGAGTTTCTCTAAATTAAGAATACCAGTACTGAAGCCAACTTACTGTGTGCAAGTGAACATTTCCAGATCTGTATCAGATGAGGCTGGAGACTGATTCCTATTTTTGGTGGTGTTGATGGTGTCAGAAATTAGTACAGTTTTGTCAACTAGTCTACATTAGAGTATGAACTTCCATGCAATTGTGTTCTAATATTCACATAGTAGGATTCAGAATGGAGGAAATGAAAGAATGTTATGGCATGGATACGCAAGCTATTAGTTGCAACATGGAGTAAACTAGCAAAATGGCTTCTAACTTATTATAATCTTAATTGATTTGATGATTTTTATATCCGTTCTGACTCTGTGGTGCGGATTATAGAGCGATCCCATAGCCACGGTTGGTAGGCTCCTTCTACCTTCCTTCTGATTTCCTTTGAGGATCTTAGCTGTTTGTGGACATCATCTACTTGGCTACTCATACTTGGTGAGCTTCAGGATTTATTTTCTAGGGTCTCCTATACCATGTGGCTATTACAATGATCACTCAACCTCTCAAACATTCGATTGAGATTTTGTTGTTGAAAACTGATTTCATTGATCATTTATAGTCTAGGATTCCTGATTCCACATAACCAGTTTCCTTCCTTTACGATAAAATTCCCAGTATGATTAAAATAAATGTTTTTCAATCCAGCATTTCAATTTTAATTAGTAGAATCTTTCAGAATTTTGAAATCACCTATTCTACTAAATATGGAAGTGAGGGGGGAAACACTGGGCTTCAGTTCCTGAGGGGAAATTATTGTGGACCAAATTCTATCTAAGGGTTAATTTCTCTTAAAATCCATGTGTTCTTAATAAACATATAGGTATTGGCTAGGACACCTAAATTTTAATTACAACTTCAAACATTCCTGGTTTTTGGAATTACAGAATGATTTTATTTCTAAGTCTTAATTTCTTTACTTGTAACACTGGGGTAATATTATGTGCCTCATAGGATTATTGTAGACTAGGTATGTATTATGAGAAATGTGAGTGGGAAAAGAAGCTAGCTTAAACACAGTGGCAGACAGTGTTCTGTTGATCTCAAGTGGCAGCACTTTTCTCCTTCCCTCTTGAAGCTAAAAACCAACAGGCTTCCTAAAGCATGTTGTTAGGTGCTGTCAAGTCAGGTCCAACTCATAGTGACAACAGAATGAAACACTACCTAACACTGTGCCATACACATGATCTTTTATGTTTGAGCCCATTGTTTCTTCTCATTTTGAGTCTTGCCACCTCCCAGTGGCTTTACTCCATTCCCATCAATAAGGTAAACTCTACTTTGAGGAGGCAACTCTTCTCCAGTAATTTCTTGACTCCCATCCAGTCTGGGTGGAGGGGCTCATTTTCCAGCAGTATATTTGGCAATACTTCTCTGCTATTCACAGGCTCTTCAATGGCTAATTGTTTTGCTAGTGGGCTGGAGGATCCTTTTGCCTAGTCTATCTTAGTCTGGAAGCTCAGCTGGAACCTGTTCACCATCGATGGCTTTCCTGGCATATGAAACACCAACGGCTCTCAGCAATACACAAGCCTCTATAGCACACAAGCTGACAGACATGTAGGGATCTTAAGGCATAGTGGGCTTTATTTTGCTGTTTTACTCACCATATACTGGTGAGTTTAGCTTTATATAAAACGAAATATAAGTAAAAAAGAAAACTCACAGCTAACATTTACTGAACATTGGACATGTGTCAAAATATTGAATGCTTTACATTAAGAATTCAGTCATGCCAACAATCCCCAGAGGCATATTCTGTATTTCCGCATTAGAGAAATAAGGAAATTTACACTGAAGGGGTTAATTTCTCCAATGTCACACATTTAAAAATACACTGAGACAATTTGTCTCCTGAGGCTATATTCTTAATTAATATACTATAACTGTAATGTTTTTGTATGAAGTCAAGGGTCAAACAGAATTTTCATAAATATGTATATTTGAATGTCTCTACTCCCATCAATATTGTGGCTGGAAAATCCCATTGGTATTATGAGTTTTTGTTGAAATTTTCTTGCCTCTCTGAAGCCTTTCCCAAAGACCAACAGAATTAAATATCTCTTATTTTCAGCTCTCATAGGGAGAAGGATCTGACAATCCACTCCCCCCAAAAAAAAATCAGCCATTGAAAATCTTATCAATAGCAGAGAAGCACAACAATAGTGTTTCATCTGTTATACACAGGGTCCCTATGAGTCGGCCATCGACTCAACAACAACTAACAACAATTTTCTGTTCTTGTAAAAGCATACATCACATTCTCTACTTATTTCTCCCCTACCCTCTCTCCAGTGATTTCCTAAGTACAGGCAGCATTGTCTTATTTCCCAACACTCCTTTACAATTATAATTACCACTGTTGTTATTGTTGTTATTTTAAACATCCAAGATGAACATACTGCTTGTATCTTGAAAGTGCTCAGTGTTTTCTTAATGTTTGTAATGCATAGTATATTTCTAAATTATTTTTCACACAATTAATACTTTGTTGACAGTCCAAGGCTGTTCACAACTAACTATGGATTTTTGAAATTGTTTGCTTCTGGGTCTGCTCAATTCTGCTCTGTGTTGGCAGCCTTTCAAGGTTTGAGAGTAATGCCTTGTCTATTTGTGCTCACTGGTCCCCAGATCACCACAGGTTTTTAATAAATCTTCTTCTAATCAGCTTTTGAAAATGGAACTTTGTGCTTTACCACAGTCAGTTATGTAGATGGCTGTCACCAGGGCCTTCTCTTTAGATGCAACCACCTTCCTAGAAAGGCATTTTCTTTCCTCAGCTCCATTTATGAGGCTGCAGCCCTTCAGAACCATATGTTGCAACTGAATTGTGCTTTCCTTGAGTAGTACTAGGATATCATTTTTTTTAACACCATGTTATTTACTGGCCCCTTGGTTATACAAGAAAACTAGGGCTCTCACACATGTTAGCAATTGTAGCTGCAGTAGCTAAAGATTTACTACAGGCAGGGATACATTTACAAGGTGGTTTTCAGATCTCATCTCTTAACTTCCTAATGATGTAGCAGACGTATATCTAAGTTTGAATCTTAAACATGCTTAAGAGCTGGACATTCATTTGCATGTGTATGCACTGTGTGTCTGTGTGTGTTAACTGGATGAATAGGTAATTCAGGACAATGTACTTTTAAATTAATTATGTCCTTATGTTGTTATTGGTGTCACATGTCAGTGATCACTTTCCTCCTGGTAAACCTAGCCTTCTTTATAAAATCATTATAAAATTTGTCTGCCTTAGAGATAAGGCTAAGGCTCTGTCAGAGCACTTAACCACAGGTGTAAAACTGTGATTAAAAAGAAACTGCACATTTAAGTAGCAGTAATTAGAAGTGAATTCTTAATTGCAAAGTTACACAAGCATTTATGCTTTGCTTTCCTCTCCCAAGACTTTGAAAGGTGCTATATAAATGCAAATTGCTTCTCACATCATTAATGTCATGTATTCATGACATTGAAAATGTTCATTTATACTGAACTAAGCTTAATAATAAAATACTAAATCTAAAATATCTATTAAGTAGAGTTACATTTCCATTGGCCAAAAAAGGGCATTTCTATATTTCCTTTCTAACATGTACCTATGGAGATGAGATGCAAGTTCTATTTTTATGTCTGATTAAGAGAAAGAAGTATAAAAATAAAACTCTTCAGACTGATTAAATTACAAAACTGTAAACAGCTTTTAAAAATATTATTATTGTAGTCTCACAGCGTTTGAATTAGACAGTTTCTGAGTGTGAACCACAGGCTAGTTGTAGTACATTTATGGTCTGTTGTAATCTGAAGACCATTTTCCAAGACTCATAAAGAAGGTAATTTATAAATTTTCAGAGTATTCTGTTACTATAAATATTTCATCTTTCAGTTTGACTTCTCAATACAATTTCCATATCAAAAGTTTGGGTTGTGGAATATATAATGTGACCTTTATGAAACCAAGACTTAAAATTCTTGGGAAAAAAATTAGGGCCTACTACTCACAAATATGGGCTGGGATTTAGCACAAGTTGGTAGAGCACTGCACTGCTGTCTCTGAGGTCCTGAGTTCAATTCCCAGCACCGCAAAAATGGGAGAAGGACCTAGCAATCCACTTCCAAGGCAATCCTGAAACAGTCACCCATTGAAAACCCTATGAGGGTCACTATGAGTCGGATACCGACTTGACGGCACCTAGCAACAACAACAACAACACTCACAAATATAGCCAGAAATGGTAAGTAGCACATTCCCTAAAACTCCATGTTTCATGGATTTTTAAACAAAAATATAATATTTTATGTACTTACAAACATGTATTTACAATTAAGTCACTTGGATATCTTGTCAAAGTATAGATTGTGGTTCAGCAGTCTTAAAGAGGAACACAAGATTTGACATTTCACTTCAAGTAGTGGATTTTAGATGGAGTCTGCAACTTTTTCTATAAAGGGCAATATAGAAAATATTTTAAGCTTTATGGATCATAGGGTCTTTTCATACCATTTCAACTCTGATATTGTAAAAAAAAAAACTCCATCACAGTTCCTATATAAATGAATAAACTTGACTGTCTTCTAATAAAGTTTCATTTACAAGAACAAGAGGCAAGTGGATTTGGTTCCTGAGCTTATGGTTTGCCAACATTTGATTTAGGGAATTATCTGGGTTCTCATGAGCAACTTATCTATACTCTGACCTGTACCTCTTCCAAGTTAATATAGTAGAGATTAAATTAAATCCTGAGTCTAGAAGTTACAAATATGTATTTATGTAGATTACTTTAACATTTATCTATCTTCTGTTTTCTGCTCTTCCTCATATCAGCATCCCCTATCTTCATTCCCCAAGTTAAGATGTCCCAGGTAATATATCAGACAGTACTTAATATACTCATAGATCCCTCAACAGACTCCTCCAAGAATACATTATATAGTAACAGAATTCCTTTACTCACTGAGTACATTGTTTATTTTTCAGCCTTGAAAAATCCAAATACTGAAATAATACCATATAATTAATTAGCCAGGTCATTGTTAGATACCAAAATTGAAATGTGCAATTAGATTCTTCACATCCAATACTTGTCTTTGTCTGGTTTAACATGAGAATCCCACTTCTGGAGAGAACTTTTAATGTTTCCAATTATATCCTCAGTTTTGGAGTCTGACAACTCCAGGGTTGACATTTTATTGAATAAATAACATAGGTTCACATTCTGTACCCTACAGTAAGCAACCATGTTATCAATATCTATAGTATACTTCATAGCACTTCCATATTTCAGGGAAATAAAATTAAGGAATTTGCAAAATTGTGTTAAGAATATGTCTTATTCTATATTGCATTGCTAAAACAGAATACTAGAGACTGGGTAATTAATAAAAATTACAACTCATGGTTCTAGAGGCTGAGAAGTCTAAGAGAATGGGACTGGCATCTGCTCAGCTCTTGGTGAGGGCCTTGTGCTGCATTATGATGTGTTTAAAAAGCAGAAGGGCAAGTGGGAGCATGTGGAAGAGGCTTGGATTTATTATAACCTACTCTTGCAGTAACTATTCTAATCCTGAGAGTGAGAACTATCTCGCTTTCATGAAAAAG
Organism: Pedetes capensis; assembly: GCA_007922755.1. NCBI lineage: Eukaryota > Metazoa > Chordata > Mammalia > Rodentia > Pedetidae > Pedetes > Pedetes capensis. The sequence goes on along the minus strand of VMDO01012430.1, from coordinate 46,520 downwards.
GTGTTAAGTTGTGGTTGTTGTTGTTAGGTTCCATCAAGTCAAGTCTGACTCATAGCAACCCTATATACAACAGAGCATAATATTCTCCAATTATGTACCAAGCACACAACCTTTTTTATGTTTAAGTCCACTGTTGCAGACACTTATCAATCCAGCTATTTGAAGGGCTTCTCTTTTTCGTTGGCCCACTATTGTCCCCAAAATTATGTCTTTCTCCAGGGATTGATCATTCCTGAAAACATGTCCAAAATACATCAAAAACAGTCTAGCTGTCCTATCTTGCAAGAAGCACTCTGCTTGCATTTTTTCTCAGATGGATCTGTTGGTTCTTTTCGCTGTTAGTGGTATATTTAATATGCATCTCCAGCACCATAATTCAAAAGCACTAATTCTTCTCCTGGCTCCCTTATTCAAGGTCCAGCTTTCACAATCATCACGGCATGAATCAAGCACACCTTTGTCTTCAACATGACATCTTTACTTTTCAAGACTTTAAAGAGATCTTTTGCAACAGCTTTTCCCCAGTGCAACATGTCTTAATTTCTTGACTGATGCTTTCCCTGGTGTTGATTGAAGAACCAAGTAAAGCAAAATCTTGGACACCCTCAATCTTTCTCCATTTAAGATGGAGCTGCATACTGACACAGTTGTAAGGATTTCTGTTTTGTTAATATTGAGGCACAATACACACTGAAGGCTGTGCTCTTTGATCTTCATCAATAAATGTTTCAAGTTCTCTTTACTTTCAGCAAGCAGAGTTGTGTCATCTGCATAATGCAGGTTGTTAATGAGTCTTCCTCCAATCAAGATGTTGCATTCTTCTTCATGAAGTCCAGATTCTCAGATTACTTGCTCAGTATAGAGATTAAAGAGGTACAGTGAAAGGGTACAGTCCTGACATACACTTTTCTCAACTTAAAAGTAGGCAGTGTTTCTTTATTCTGTTTGAAATGCTACCTCCAGGTCCCTGTACAGATTCCTCATGAGAATAACTAAGTGCTAAAAATAGGCTCAAAGACATCTGGAACAGAATAGATGACCCAGAAATACCTCAACACACCTATAGCCACATGACTTTTGACAAAGGAGCAAAGCAAGTAAACTCGAGAAAGGATAGCCTTTTCAACAAATGGTGCTGGGAAACATGATCATCTGCATGCAGAAAAATGAAAACTGACCCGCATCTCACAATATACATGAGAGTTAACTCAAAATGGATAAAAGATCTCAACATAAAACCAGAAACTTTAAAATTATACAAGGCAAGATAGGCAATACACTCCATCATATAGGCGTAGGAAAGTATTTCCTTAATAGGACTCCAATTGCTCAAGAAATTGCAACAAGAACAAATAAATGGGATTACATGAAATTAAAAAGCCTCTGTGCAGCAAAAGAAACAATTAACAGAGTCAAGGAAACCCCCACTGAATGGGAAAAAATCTTCACATTTTATACATCAGATAAAGGTCTAATTACTAGAATTTATAAAGAACTCAAGAAAAAAAAATCCCCAAAAAACAACCCAATACACAAGTGGACAAAGGAACTGAGTAAACAATTCTCAAATGAAGAGGTCCGTAAAGCCATGAAACACATGAAAAAATGCTCAGTATCCCTAGCCATTGGGAAATGCAAATTAAAGCAACTCTGAGATTTCACCTTACACCGGTAAGAATGGCCAAGATTGATAAAACAAATAACAACAAATGCTGGCAAGGTTGCGGAGGAAAGGGAACACTCTTACATCATTAGTGGAGCTGTAAATTGGTCCAACCACTGTGGAAATCAATATGGAGGTATCTTAAAAAAGCTGAAAATAGATCTACTGTATGACCCAGCTATAACACTATTGGAAATTTACCCAAAGGGAGATGGGTCATCATACCACAGAGACACCTACATCTCCATGTTCAATGCAGTGCTTTTCTCAATAGCAAGGATATGGAATCAACCAAAGTGCCCTTCAACAGAAGAATGGATAAAAAAAAAAAAACTATGGTAAATATACACAATGGAATACTACTCAGCAATCAAGAAAAATGGAATAAGGTCATTCGCAGCAAAATGGATGGAATTAGACAAAATTATTTTAAGTGAAGGAACACAAGCTCAGAAAGAGAAACACCACATGCTCTTACACATATGTGGGAGCTGAATCAAAATTATAAGAAGGAAAAAGCCTATTCAAAGTTCGGATCAAAATAAAAGGAAAAAAAGCTAAGAATGGTGTCAATATAAATGGTCTAGAAAATGCATGCAATTGTTCTGACAAGATAAAAACAAAGTTCACTACAGGAAAAGTTTCTATCTTAAACAGAACTGGAACCCAAGGTCATATAGAAAAATATTACCAAGTAAATGATAAAGAAGACTTAGATGGGGAGGGTGGGGGGGAAAGCATACAAGAGGGTAAGGGGGAACCTACATGAATAATATACATCAAAATGCATATATGGAAATGTCACAATGAAAAGCATGTCAGAATGAATCCCAATAAGGTGTACATTAAAAGTTTCCAATAAAAAAAAGAAATTAAAACTTAGAAAAAATTTTTAAAAAGAATAATTAAGTGCTCTTGTATTCCCATTCTTCACAATGTTATCCATAATTTATTGTGATCCACACAGTCAAATGCATAGTCAAAAAATCATAAGTAGATATCTTTCTGGTATTCTTTGATTTCAGTCAATATCCATCTCACAACAGCAATGATGTCCCTGGTTCCACATTGTCTTCTGAATCTGGCTTGATTATACAGCAGTTCCCTGTTAATATATTGCTGCAGTTGCTTTTGCATGATGTTTAGCTAATTTTTATTTAATGGCCTCATCACCTTTTCAAGGCCCTAGCTCCCAACAACACCACAATGGTAATCAAATTTCAACATCAGTTTCAGAGAAGACAAGCCATATTTAAACCATAGCAGAATATTTAACATGGTAAACTATTAAGACTGTTAATATCAGCATATAATACTAAGCCATTACTATGTCATTTTAATTTGTCTACTAAATAGCCAAGAAGTTTGAAAGCATTTATGTAGAAGTTTCTTCTGAAATTTGAGATACATCTTTTAAATAGTGTTAAGAGAAATAATTGGTTAGAATAGGATTAGATAAACTATAATCTGAAGGCCAAGTGTATCTCACTTTCCATTTCTGCAGGACCAACAAGTGGAGATTGATTTTTACTGTATTAAATTGTGGAAACAAATCAAAAGTGAACTAATAGTTTCTAACATGAAAATAATTAGAAATTCAAATTTGTTTCCACAGATTGTTTTATTTGGAAATAGCCACACGTCTATTTTTATTATCTATTACTTGTGTTGTTGTTGTTGTTGTTGTTGTTAGGTCGGTATCCAACTCAGAGTGACCCTCATAGTGTTTTCAATGGCTGTGTACTTCAGGATTGCCTTAGGAGTGGATTGCTAGGCCCTTCTCCCATTGTCATTTTTGCAGTGCTGGGAATTGAACTCGGGGCCTCAGAGACTGCAGTGCAGTGCTCTACACACTGAGCTAAATCCCAGCCCCATTACTTGTATTAACTACAGTTATATTGCCCTACAATGGTTGAATTGATTAGTCACTCCAAACACTATGTAGTCCTCAAAGCCTAATATTTACTAGCTATCAAGGTACAGGAAAAAAGCTTTGGCAACACTTAGCCTCAAGCACAAAACATTCCACAGTTTATATCTATGCACTTAACTAAAACTGTATTTCTCCTAACATTGATTAATTAATTAAAGCAATACACCTAAGAGTGTTGAGCACAATGCAATAGTATTTGCAAGAAAAGACCAAATAAATTGGTTAGAAAATCTGGATCTTATCTAGTCCACATTATAATGAAATTTTTTATACTTATTAATACAATGCATGTATACTATTTACCAGGCACAGTGCTAAGAACTTTGTGAGCCTTATTGTTTTTGTGACAACTAGTCATAAGATATTATCTCAAAATTCTCAATTACTACTTGAAATAAGTACTATTGTCTTCCTCCTCCTATATATATGGAATTGCCCAGTGTATCCAACCAGCAAGTAGGAAAGTCAAGATTTGAACAGACATAATTTGCCTCTTGGGAACAATGTTTTAACCATATAATATAATCCCCCAACCCTCTGTAAAGATGCTTCCAATTTGCTTGCACACATATTGACCATTCAGTAATCTGTATGTGGGGAACTGAGTCATCCACTTGCTCATGATCTTGTGGTCTTCTGGCTTGAATTTGGTCTTGCTCAATTTGAACCAAAATGGAACTCCTGTAAATTATTACTAATGTCACTGAAGTATATATTTTTAAAAACTTAGTTCTTATATTGTCCATCAATGTTTGAGTAACTGGAAAATAAAATTAAAGCAGGCAGGTTGAAATTTAATCTAGATAAAATGGAAGATTTGGGGCAAAGTTTTATGGTTTGAATATACAGTGTTCCCAAAGATCATGTGATTTAATATTCTGTCCCCAGCTGGTGGAGCTGTTCTGGAAAGTTGTAGAACTTTGGGGTATGGCTTTACCTTGTGGAACTGAGTCATTAAAGGTGGGCCTTTGGAAGATTTATCCTGGACCTGTGGCTCTTCATTTTCTTTTCTTTATCCTTAAAAAGATGTAAGGTCATCTGACATGGGCCCTGACTCTTGCCACTGCCATACCTGCCCCACTGCCATTATGAACTGATTTACTAACTGTGAGCTTTCAATAAATCTCTTCCCCTATCTTTGTATTGGTGTTTTTTTTTCACCACAGTAATGATAGTTTACTAATATACAAGCTGAAAACTAGTTTCTGTACTTGGAATGAAGGTCTTCATAGAGCAGAAGTGATTTAGGATGGATGGTTCAAAATCAGGAAGCATTGCATTATACTTTGAATGACATACAAGTTGTGACATTTTTCTTTACCTCACAGCTTCTTTACAATTCTTAAAGGTGGATGATCTTTTTTTTTTTAAAATGTTGTATTTATGGATGCATGCATATATAAAAATGTGATTGGGGATATAATCAGGGCTTTCATTCCTGAAATAAGATGCATTACCACTTTTGCCTACACTAAAAATTTAGGTATCACAGAGAAAAATAGGTCATGTGCATAAAGTAATTAGTGACATAAAGACCAGGACACTCACCTAAATCCACAGAAGGCTACGTTCTAGTAGATTATTTGCCATTGACTTATTTTACTCTTCTGGTGGGATTGCTTAGATTTCATATTTATTTATTTGCACTCCTTGGGAGTTGAACCTAGGCACTCACATGTACTTTTCAAGTGCTCTACCACTGAGCTGCATCCCCCCAGTCTGCTTATGTCTTTAAGTCAGGAGCTAGCTGAGTCATGCAGGCTGCCTCTGGCCTCGAACTTGGAATCCTCCTGTCTCCACCTTCCAAGTTGCTGGGATTACAGTTATGAGCCACTGTTCTTGGCTTGCTTAAGTTTTACTATGAGTGAATTCTTTTTTTTTTTTTTTTTTTTGGTGGTACAGGGGGTTGAACCCAGGGCCTCGTGCTTACATGCTTTGCAAGTGCTGGACCACTGTGCTGTACCCTCAGCCCTTTTTTTTTTTACTTTTTGAGACAGGGTCTTGTTAAATTATGCAGACTGCCTCTGGTCTCAAACTTGGGATCCTCCAGCCTCTGCCTCCTGAGCCACTGGGATTAGAGGTATGTGCCATGGCACCCAGCCACTATGAGTGAATTCTGCTGGTAGTACGCATGGTCTTGATGCAATCCCACTAGTGGAATAAAATCTGCTGAGACAGATGTGAGGTTAATCATAGATTTAAAAGATTCTTTTATTTGGAATTGAGGAAATAAAGTGAGTGCTTTGATTTCATTCTGTAAATCTTTTTCTGTTTACTACATCAGAGACTTCTACTGCTGACCTTCAGGCAAACCTATTTTAAGACCTTTGCCCAAATGATTGGGAAGGTTTCTTGAATGAATAATTGGGCATCCAAGTGTAAACTTTATTTTTATGTATTTATGTATTTATGTATTTATTTATTTATTTTTGTGGTACTGGGGGTTGAATCCAGGGACTTGCGCCTGCATGCTTTGTAAGTGCTGGGCCACTGAGCTGTGCCCCCAGCCCATTTCTTTTTCTTTACTTTTTGAGACAGGGTTTTGCTAAGTTATGCAGAATACCTCTGCTCACGAACTTGCGATCCTCCTGCCTCTGCCTCTTGAGCTGCTGGGATTACAGGCATGCGCCACCCCGCCCAGCACATAAAGTTTATTTTGTAAGTAAGCTAATAGGTTAATTCTGTATTCAGAAATGCATTCTGTAGTGTAGACAATTATTGTATATTATTATTATTATTATTATATTATTGTTATTGTTATTATCATCATCATCATCATCATCATCATCATTATTTTTCGGTACTGGGGGTCGACCCAGGGCTTGGCACTTGCATGCTTTGCAAGTGCTGTACTACTGACCTGCACCCTCAGCTATATTTTTACATTTTTGAGACAGTGTCTTGCTAAATTATGTGGACTGCCTCTGGTCTGGAACTTGTGATCCTCCTGCCTCTGCCTCACAAATTGCTGGGATTACAGGCGTGTGCCACCACACCTGGCTTTATTATTATTATTTTGAATAATGAGTTGTCAAGCCAATTCCTATTCACTTTCTTCCCCTTTAGGCACTTTTGGTAAATAAATCATATTACTTAACCATATTCACTTCTCTTTATCTGAAGAAATATTGGTTTTCCTCTAAAGAGAATCTTAAATGTGATATTTATAATTCACATGAAAGCTGTGGGAACTAGCACCAAGTACTTATGATTATATTCAGATGATAAAAAGAAGTAATGAATGTCTAGTAGAGTTTGCTTACTGGCCTCCAGTACAGCATCATTTAAATTCAAAAAACACTATCTTCTGTTATGAAAAATTGCCCAAGAGGCAAAAAATTGTCTTCAGGGCTATTCATTGATAAGCATTAAGCCATGATGGAAAACATCTTCATTGACAGCATAAAAAGGAAAACCAACGTGTTTTATAGAAAATGACTCATTTTAATAAGTAATTTCCAAATGATTTCATTAGATAATTGAGAATTTTCAAATATGAATCCACAGAAAATTAGGGCAGAGAGACAAATAGTGATATTTAGTAATGCCTTACTATGAGAACAGCCTTGGCTGCCACTATAAAAATGAACATATAATTATTAAACCCCATCATCCTATTTTTTAAAATTTTATTAGAGGTAATGGTCTATTAAGTTTTCTATAACCTGATGAAAATGTGAGTTTTCACTTAGCAATACTGTGAATAACACAAATTTAATATTGAATTCAGTTTTACTAAATTAAGGAAGATAGAAAACATGCATACACACTCATATCCTGACCCCACAATTTTTCTAAGAGGAAAAAGTTAAAAGTAAAACCAAATAGTCAAGTAAAAAGGAAAACAAAACATTAAGAGGGAAAAATAATTTCTATACCTCATTATTTCTTAAATGTTCATAAATATTCATATCAAAAGATACCTGATTTCTTTGGCAGAAAACATACATTTCTTAGAGAATATTAGGGAGTAGGGTTTGAAATTATAGGTGGAGGGTTAAAAATCTTCTTTAATTTTTCAGTTTTTAAAAAATAACAGAAGTAACATCTTTGTCATCAACTTGATACATAATCATGAACGTTTATTATTACAATGATTATTTATCATAGTAATGTCTTAATTCCCTTTAAGTTTAACATGAAAAATGTTACCTCATGGGTATCAATAAAATCATAGGAAAGATCTCTTCAACTATATCAGCATTATTTCAATATGTTTGCAAGCTATCCCCAAAATATTTAAAACAAACAAAATACTGTCTTTTATTTCCTTTAAGAACATCCAGAACTGCTTTTTCATTAGTGGAAGCAGAAAGTAATATTGACTAAATTCTGGCTCAATTCAGTCAAGCATTTATTCCTCATCTCTTAAAGAAGATAATGCAGGTGAAAGAAAACAGGTATTGCTATTTATCTTTGATTTAACAAAAATGAGTGAATTTTCTCAAGTGTGAAGACACTATTCCTTAGCTCCTACCCTTCTGTCAGCCTGCAGCCATACCACTGTGGCATCCAGTCCTGTCAGATCTAGGAAGCTAAACAGGTCAGACCTGGTTAGTACTTGGATGGGAGACTGCCTAGGAACACCAGGTGTCATAGGCTTGGGAGAAGGACCCAACAACCCACTCCCAAACAAACAATCGGCCATTGAAAACCCTATGCATAGCAGAGAAGCAGTAACAATTATGTTTCACCTGTTGTATGTAGAGTCCCTATGAGTCGTACAGTGACTCAATGGCACCCAACAACAACCTTTTGTCACCAAGTCCTTTTGTACCCCTGAATTCCAATACCATTCAAATAAATCAAATTTACCCTGTCTTTTAATGCTTTCCCCTAATTGCACTTTAACTGTCTACTTTTAGACCATTTTATTTAGATGAGTCCTATTTATTTCCACTAAAATTTCTGATTTTCCTTCTCATCTTACTGATTGCAGAACCTGATTCTATGCCAAGAGCACAATCTTAGTTATGCTTAAGTCCATTGTTGCAGAAACACTGTCACTCCAGCTAGTAGAGGATCTTCCTCTTTTTCATTGATCTGCCACTCTCCAAAATACAATATCTTTTTCTAGGGATTAGACCCTCCTGACAACATGTCCAAAATATAGAAGATGCAGTTAGCCATCCTTGCTTCTAAGGAGTACTCTGGTTGCACTTCTTCTAGGTAAGATCTGTTGGTTCTTTTTGTAGTGCATGGTACATTCAATATTCATCTCCAGCACCATAATTCAAAAATATCAAATCTTTTTCTGTCTCCCTTGTTCAATTTCCAGCTTTCACAAACATATGATACAACTGAAAACAGCATGGCATGAATCATGTGCACCTTTGTCTTTAGTGTGACATCTTTACTTTTTAACACTTTAAAGAGTTCTTTTGCAATAGCTTTTCCAAATGCAATACTCCTTTTGATTTCTTGATTGCTACTTCCACAGGTGTTGATTGTATAACCAACAAAAAGCAAAATCTTGCACAAACTCAATATTTTCTCCATTCATCATGAAGATGCATACTGACTCAATTGTAAGGATTTTTGCTTTGTTGATGTTGAGGCACAATCCACACTGAAGATTATGTTCTTTGATCTTCATCAGTAAATGTTTCAAATCCTCTTCAGTTTCAGATAGCAGAGTTGTGTCATCTGCATAACGCAGGTTGGTAATGAGTCTTCCTATAATCATGATGTTACCTTCTTTTTCAAAAAGTCCACCTTCTCAGATTATTTGCTCAGCATAGAAATCAAAGGATATGGTCAAAATATACAGACCTAATGACTTTAAACCAAACAGTGTTTCTTTCTTTGTTCTGTTCCAACAATTGCCTCCTGGTCCATGTACAGATTTTTATGAGTACAATTAGGTCCTCTGCTATTCCTATTCTTTGTAGTGTTATCCATAATCTGTTAAGATCCACACTGTCAAATGCCTTTGTGTAGTCACTAAATCATAGATAGATATCTTTTCTGTATTCTCTGCTTTTGGCTAATATCCATCTGATATGAACAATGATGTCCCTGATTCCACCCCCTCTTCTGATTCTGGCTTGATTTTTCTGGCAGTTCCCTGTCTTTATACTGCTGCAGTCACTTTTGAAAGATCTTTAGCAAAATTTTGTTTGTGTGTGATATTAATGATATTGTTAGATTGTTTCCATATTTGGTTGGATCCTCTTTCTTGGGAGTAGGCACAAATATGGATCTCTTCCAGTTAGTTAACCAGGTAGTTGCTTTCCAAATCTCTTGACATAAACAAGTTACCAATTCTAGGACTGTGTCCTTTGCTGAAACATCTCTATTGGTATTCCATCAATTCCTGGAGCCTTGTGTTTCACTAATTCCTTCAAGGCAGCTTCCATTTCATCCTTCACTATCATTGGTTCCTGATCATATGCAACATCTTGAAATGGTTGGTTATCCACTAGTTCTTTTCAGTGTAATGACTCTGTATATTCATTCTATCTTCTTTTGATGTTTCCTGTGTCATTTAATATTTTCTCCATAGAATCCTTCACTATTGCCACTTGAGGCTTGTATTTCTTCTTCAGTTCCTTAAGCTTCAGGAAAACAGAATATGTTCTTCCCTATTGTTTTTTTATCTCCATCTCTTTGTACATGTCATTACAATATTTGATTTTTTCTTTTTGAGCTATCCTTTGAAATCTGTTTAATTCCTTAATTTCATCATGTCTTCCTTCCACTGTAGATGCTCAATGCTCAAGGGCAAACTTTAGAGTCTCTTTTTACATGTAAGTTTTCTTTTATTTTTTCCTTGTCTTTTTAATTATCTTTTGCTTTCCTCTTGAATGATGTCTTTGAGGTCATGCCACAACTCATTTGGTCTTCTATCACTAGTGTCTAATGCATTAACCCTTTTCTTGAGGTGGTTTTTGAACTCAGGTGGGTCATACTCAAGGTCATACCTTGGTTCTCGTATTGCGGGGGCTTCTGTGTTGCTGTGATGCTCAAAGCTATGCTATCTATATTACAGACACCAGCAGGGTCATCCCATGGTGGTCATATTTCAGCTGAGCTTTTGTACTAAGGCACACTAGGGAGTAGGACCCCTGGCAGCCCACTGCCTAAACAGCCATCGAAACCCCTGTAAATAGCAGAGACACATTGTCAGATATAGTGCTAGAAAATGAGCCCCCTAGGTTGGAAGGCACTCAGGAGATGACTGGGGAGCAATTGTTTCCTCATAGTAGAGTCTACTTTAATGACAGAAGTGGAATAAAACCCCAGAGACCTTAATGCTGATGTGGCAGATTCAAAATGAGGAGGAGCACCTGTAAAATCTGTTAATAATTGGAATATGGAATATATGTAATATGAATCTAGGAAAACTAGAAATCATGAAAAAGGAAATGAAGCACATAAACATTGACATTTCAGGCATTAGTGAGCTAAAATGTACTGGTGTGGGCCCTTTTGAATCAGAAAATCATATGGTCTACTATGCTGGAAATGACAAATTAAAGAGAAATGGGGTTGCATTCATTATCAATATAGACAACTCAAGATCTGTCCTGAAGCACAATGCTGTCAGTGATAGAACATTATCCATATGCCTACAAGGAAGGCCTTTATGACTATTATTCAAATTTATGCACCAACGACTAAAGCCACAAATGAAGATAGGGAAGATTTTTACCAGCTCTTGCAATCTGAAATAGGTTGAACATGCAATCAGGATGTCCTGATAATTACTGGTGACTGGAATGCAAAAATGGGAAACAAAGAAGGGAGCTCAGTAGTCAGAAAATATGGCCTTGGTAACAGAAATAATGCTGGAGATCACATGATAGAATTTTGTGAGACCAATGACCTTTTCATTAAAAATACATTCTTTCACCAGTGTCAATGGAGACTATACACATGAAATTCACCAGATGGAACATACAGGAATCAAATTGACTACATTTGTGGAAAGATACATTGGAAAAGCTCAATGTCAAATGTCAGAACAAGACCAGGTGTTTATTTTGGATCAGACCATCAGCTTCTCATAGGTAAACTGAAGCTGAAGAAAATTAGAACAAGTACATGAGAGCTAATGTATGACTTGAGTATATCCCACCTGAATTCAGAGACCACTTCAAGAACAGTTTTAATGCAATACAAGTCACTTTACCCTACCAATTTCCATCATATTTTTTAAAAGAAAATTCAACACTCATTTTTCTAAGTCACATCATTTTAACATTTAATATTTAAAATACCTGCCTTCCTTCCTTCCTTTTCCCCTACTCCTTTCCTTTCCTCTTTCCTTTCATCTTTTCTTCTTTGCTTTCTCTATCACTGTTCCTTAAATAAGAACTTCTGAATAGCAATACAGTCATAAAGATCCTGTTCCTTTGGATACTAAAAGCAGGTACTGAATGGAGGGATTTAGAGACGAAATTTACCTGTTCATCATTTTTATTATGTTAAGAAATCCAATTTGGCTCAAGCAACTTACAGATTGTCAGTGTTAAGTCCTTTGTTTACTGAGACAGTATCTACAAATATCCCACCATAATCATAAATCAAGTTTACAAGTTTCTCACTTATTTCCTCCCATGTCAAGAGATGTAATTATTATTATGTGTGTAGAGGTAATGGTGTATTTTCTTCCTCTAAATGTGACTTGCATTATGCTTATAAGAACATTTATTTTAATTATAATTTGCCTTTCACTCATCATATCAAAAGATGTACCAAGTGCAAGATGTGGAAGTGCCTTCTTGGCAGAGACCACAAGGACCTTACCTTTTATTCAATAATAGATAATAAATTGTACTAATAAATCTGTCTTCAGCCATTAAAAATTTAAACAATCAATTTATTTAGTGAGTTCCCAGTATTAAACCACACAGAGAACTTTTATATTGAGGAACTGTTATCTACTTAGCTTTAATTTTTAGTTTTACTTTTAATTTTTAATGACATTTTAGTAAGTCATTTAATATATAACTACTAATTGAGGTAGTCCAAGATTTTGCTTTACTTGGTTCTACCGTCAACACCAGGGGAAGCAGCAGTCAAGAAATCAAAAGACAGCTTGCACTGGGAAAAGCTGTGGCAAAAGATCTCTTTAAATTTTGAAAAGTAAAGATGTCACATTGAAGATGAAGGTGGTACCATGGACTTATGCCATGGTACTTTCAGTTGTATCATATGATTGTGAAAGCTGGACATTGAACAAGGGAGATAGGAGAAGAACTGATGCTTTTGAATTATAGTGCTGGAGACTAATATTAAATATACCATGGATTGCCAAAAGAACCAACAGATCTGTCCTAGAAGAAGTATAACCAGAGTGTTCCTTGGAAGCAAGAATGGCTAGACTGTGTGTTAGGTATTTTGGACATGTAGTCAGGAGGGACCAATCCTTGGAGAAAGATACGTGTTTGGGAGAGTGGCAGGTCAACAAATAAAAGGAAAACACTCGACTAGATGGATTGACACAGTGTCTGCAACAATGGGCTTAAACATAAATACGATCTTTTGCTGGGCACAGAATCAGGAGACTTTCATTCTGCATTCTGCTGTACATAGGGTTGTTATGAGTTAGATCTGGTTAGACAGCACTTGTCAACAACAACAACAACAACAGCAACAAAAACAACATATAATATTTGTATAATTAATACCAGTTGGAGAAATAAACCAATCTCACTTTAATTCCTATTAACTCCTGGCATGAATTCATTGACCTGAGGAACTCAAAGAGTCACAGTCTTTAAAACTAAGAGACCTAGTCCCATCTGTTTTGATGATGTTCCTATGGTCATTTGATATATGAGGCAACTGAGCCCAAGTAGAGAGAAACAAAAAATTCGTTCAATTTGTAGCCTACATCTTCATGATATATGAATCATCCTAAACAATTCCTCATATTCATTGTTTAACCTTTTCTTGAACAATTTTAGTGCTAAGAAAAATCATTTTGTTGTTAATTATATAAACACTAGAAATATCTTGCTTATATTGGTTTAAAATTGACTTCCTTCCTATGTCCATTAATACTACTCATCACCAAAAGTGAATAGTGGCCACATCTGGTGGATTAATTTTTCAAAGTTGTCAGGAGTAGACTTTTCACAAAAAGAAATTTCTGACAGCTTTAAAAAAATTCTTATAGGATGTTGTTGTTGTTAGTTGCCATCAAGTCAGTATCTGACTCATAGTGACCCTATGTACAACAGGTGAAACATTATTGTGAGTGCTTCACTGCTATTCATACGGTTTTCAATGGCTGATTGGTTTTTCTGGGGAATGGGTTGCTGGGTCTGTCTCCCAAGCCTGCAGCAGCTGGTATTCCCAGGTGGTCTACCATCCAAGTACTAACCAGGCCCCACCCTGCTTAGCTTTTGAGATCTGACACAGTTGTATAGCTGCAGGCTTCTTACAGGTAGAAACATATATATGGCAGGTGATAGTTATTAGAAATACTTGAATGAAGGTATTGTTCTCTTCTCTGTCACCAAGATTTGGGTATTTACCACCTCCAGTTACTTCCAATTCATTTCAAACAAAAAGAATTAAAAAGAGGCTTTCATGTACTTGCCCTATTTATTCTTTGCTATTTTAATTGTCCCTTAAATTATCCGCTTTCTACCAGCAAGAAGTGCTGTTCTTCTTCCTCAACAATAGAACTCTTAGAATTGTACTATCCAATATAATTTCAAGCAACATGAGCAGTAGCTATTTAAGTTTGTATTTTAATTCATTAACATTAAATAAAATTATAAATTCAGATTTTCAGTTGCACTGACTACATACCATGCCCTGGAGAGCTACATGTGGCTAGTGACTACCATAGTGGATAGTGCAGATTTATAACAGTAGTTCCTTCATTGCTGAAAGTTCTACTGGACAGTAGTGTTTTAGAACCTAGCATTATTCCTGGAATAAAGAAATAAGTATTACCTTACTAGTTTATTGATCAGTCTTTATGGGAACAGAAATCCTATTTACTTTGCCTTCATGAGAAGAAGCAGATTTTGGATACCAAGACAGGAATAGAAGATGATGTTTATCTCTGTTTGTAGAATGCTATTCCCCACTCTCAGAGGCCCTGGGTTTGAGCCTCAGCCCCACAAAAACAGGAAAAAGATGTGGCAATCCACTTCCTAAGCAATCCCAGAAACAATCAGTCATTGAAAACCCAATGATGGGTATCTATGAGTTGGACCCAACTCAAGAGCACCTAACAACAACACTTGTTGTTAGGACTATGTGTACTAAGGGTTTTGCTATTATTTTTATCTGTCTTTGTGGAAGGAGACTTGATGCAATTCTTGTCTCCAGTAGCCTACTTCCTAGACCAGAAATACAGCCAAGAATAATCACATTATAGGAATAAAAAGTCATGTGCCCCTCTAATCATTGAAATGTATTCATGACATGGTGGTTATGGTGAAGACCTTTAATAAATCATAGATGTTAATGAACTGTATTGAAAAAAACTCAGCAACAAAATAACCTGGAGTTTTAGTTGCATCATGATATCTTCTCTTTCTAAATGGCACGAGAGAAAAGCTTTTATTCAGATATATGCCTTAAGACAATTTCAAAGGGACAAAAAAAATGACTATTAAGAAAGATTTTCTTTTTGCTTAAATGTTCTTTTGTTAACTTTCCCTCATTCTAGAAGTTTCCCCTTGTATTCTCAAAAGCAAACGATCCAGTTTAAAGTCTACACCCCATTATTGGTGCACATTTTTCTTCCCTTGACATAATGATACTCTATATGATACACAGGGCTGGGGCTTATCTCAGTTGTTAGAGTGGTACTCTGAGCTCTCTGAGGCCCTGGGTTTGATCCCCAGCATTGCCAAAATGGGAGGAGGACTTAGGAGGCCACTCCTGAAATAATCCCAAAATAATTCACCACCCAAAACCCTACTAATAGCAGAGAAATGATGGCACCTAACAACAACAACAAATATAACACACAGTATTGTGTAATATATAGAGACTCCAGAATAATAGAATTTATTGTTTTCTTTTCATTGAAGAAATCCAGCCATTGTTCACTGTATACAACTGTTCTTTTTGAGGCATAATATTAAAACAAAGAGAAGGAAATGATGACATTTCTCAACATGGAGCTTGTAGTTTCAACTGAAATGAAGGGAATATCCTGAGCCACAGACTAAAGAGGAACATGATTGAAGCATACAATTTTGGAAAAAAAAAAAAACCCAACACAGTAGTCTGTCTCCTAGTGTTCTTTTGTCTAAGGGATCTTCAAATCTACAAGAAAGTTGAAGTTAATAGAAATTTAACATAAAAGGAGATCTGAAATGATTTAGTCAAAATTCCTCATTGAGTAGAAGAGGACTTGAAACCACCAGAGATGTTCCTAAATCTGAGCTTAAGTTCGAATCCTTGGCACTTATATTGGTTCTAGAGAAAATGCATCCTTGTTTCAACAAATATTTACTAAAAATTTATTAGCATTAAGACATTGAGGACATTTATCCAATGATGAGACAATTTCAATGAACATATACATCCATATAACTTTGTTTATTCTCTGTCTCAGGGACATTTTCTTTGGCATCTAATCTTATCAAAAATAATAGAATGGTAAATGCCTAAATAGTGCCAACTTCACCTGTTTGACATTTTATAAACTAACTCATCAGACTTTAGCAATTAGCACAGTATTTAATTACTAATTGCATTAAAAACTGAGCAAAAATATGCCTTGGTAGAACTATTGTCATTAATGTTTTCCTCTTGAAAAACTGGCCATTAGAGAAGTCATTTACTATTACATTAAAGCTCTAAAATACAAGATCATAATATGGAAACAAAATTTAGTTGGTGAATGTTAAAATACTTGCATTCATTCTCTAATCAACAAGTAAATATTGAAGTACTTATTATTTAGGCACTGACCTAAATGTTGGGATTCAACATGAACAAAATAAACATTCCTACTATCTGGAGCTTATATTTTAGTTTTAGTACAATTATATAATTTTCAAAAGACATAACTTTTCTAGCATGTTATAAAATTGTAAGTGGCAAAGAATATGTGGATCAAAACGAGAAGTATCAAGAATGCTTGGCAAGTAGGGAATCATATTTATGGAGGTTCTTCAGAGTTGGTCTTACTGTCTTCTAGAGGATGCTTGCAGAATTAGTGTAGAAGTTTTGAAGTGGGTTCTGTACAATATTAATGTCTGCACATAGAATGGTACTAGTTTTGAGAAACAACTGCCAGTGGGCCTGGAACAGGGTGAGAGAGAGTAGCAAGAGCTAAGATCATAGAGGTAACAGGTGCGAGGTCATAAATGATCATTGTGAGGGCTTTGACCCATTTCAGTGAAAAGCAAGTCATAAGCAAACTGGCACCATCTTAACTAACATTTCTACTTAAATGTTGGACAAAATTATGTTTGTCTAATAAACCAAAATTAATACTATGTATATAAATCATATGTATGAAGAATAGTTGGAATTGATAGTCAAGTTATTATATTGCTTACTCAACAATAGATATTTATCAAGCACACCCTATATGCTGTAGTAGAGGCATCAAAGTAGAAAAATTTCTGCCAATTTTAATGGTTTTCAAGCATCTAGTTTAAGTTTAGGTAGTCATAGTTTTATTTATGTCCTATTTGTGTGAAGATATTCAATAATTGAGCTGGTGTTTAGCTCATTTGGTAAAGTGCTGTTCTGAGCTCTCTGAGGCCCTAGGTTTGATCCCCAGCACTGCAAAAATGGGAGGACAACCTGGCAGCCCACTCCCGTAACAATCAGCCATCAAAAAACCTACAAATACCATAAAAGAACTCATACAGTGCTGGGCATGGCACAGTATTGAGTGTTTTTTCTGTTATACATAGGGTCACTATGAGTGGGACCTGACTCCTAACAATGAAAACAATATTGAATAAATATATCATTAATGAAAACAGGTGAAAGCTGACAAGAATCAGATGAGTTCCTTATTACTATTAGTTTTCCACAGGAATTTATTTGTGATGATGTTTGAAGAATTTACTGTGGGCAGATTTTTCATGCCACCTTTGTGTTTATTCCAGAAGAAATTGAAGAAAAATAGTCAGATGGAAAGACACCTTTAGGAAAAAGAGGTAAGGATTATGCTAAATTGCCCTTAAATGATCTATTTGTAAAGCTGGTTTATATCATTCCTAGTGAATACATGTTGGGGGAAATTATTCAGACAGAACCAAACCATCTCCGAGAGAGCAATCTGACAAAATGAGTCTATTCTGAGATATCTGCAAATTATTTTCCTCTTTAATTTACTTTCAAACCAATCTAAGATAATTGGCTATTGTTAGCATGACCAAATAATTCAGAAAAAGGAGGCAGCACATTCTGGGAAAGAAAATACATGCAATGTTGGCACATGCTTACTCAAAATTTTTTATTTCTTAAATGTGTTACACTTTCAGAGCATGATTTGAATTAGCTGATTTCATTTACATTGTCTTCAACATTATTTCTGATGTAGCTATACAGTAGCAAAAATTTATCAGTAAAGACTAATTTTAACAACCTATTAATCCACTTTTTGCCCCCAGAACTTTTATTTTAAAGACTTAATGCCTGCATTTAATTCTTTGCTCAGATAAGGCTACCTTGGGGATATTAGCAAAAATTTTGACTCTATCATACTCTTATATTCTCCTCTGCACAAAAGGATAATTAAAGTATCAGTCTTTAAGAATATTTAAAGATGAAATAATCCATGTTGGTCTTCTAGCACAGTGCCTATTATACAATAAGAGCTGAATAAATTTAATTATCAGCATTATCATGCATCTCATAATCCATATTATGTTTCATACCTAAATTAATTTTATAAAGTATTCCTTGCATTTTCTAAAGTATTTTAACAATTTGATAAAGAATTCCTTGCACATCAAATAAGAGACTTTTAAGAATTCTCATTTCCTATAAGATAAAATACTCTTCCTTAGACTTGTAATAAAGTCTTTGTGGGCTAGAATGTCCCTAAAGTCCACAATCACCTAGACACCAACTAGTTTTACATAAATATGTCTCACATCTTTTTTTCTTAAAGTCTACTTTAACCAGATGGATCTGTTCACTCTTCCTAAATCAATCTCCGACAATGTCTTACACAGTCTCTCTCTTCTTTTAGTCATACACTTGCTCACATCTAAAATATCTTTTTCTTCTTTTTTTCTTGGAAAATCTGAATCTCATTCATCTTTAAGAGTTGATTCTTGATAAATCTCTTCTCTGAAGCATTGATTCCCCTTACTTAAAATCTATAGTGCTTCTGTTGCCTTTTTATTCATTTGTCAGGTACCATATGTTGTTGCTGTCTGATTTTTTTCTTCCTTGGTCATTAATCCATAGATACTTTGAATGTTCTAAGAAATGAAGTCTCATATGTCTCTGTTTAAGCTGTAGATAGAATCTGGCAGAGAATCAGACCCAATTTTTGCTCAATATATTGTTCCTAATATACAATGATCCATGTAGGATATACATTACATTTAATCTTGGTGAAGTGATGAGTGAATTCTTCACAGAGAAGCGCCAATATATGTCAGCATAAAAAGCAAGGGCACTAAATCATTCAGGCATTGATAATGGGAGTGCAGGAAAAGATGTTTTATTAAAGAGATAGTAATCTTCTTTGTGAATACTATTTAGATATTACTGCTACAACTTTATTTTTAATCAGGAAAATTCTGGTAACCTAGGTGATTATGATTTTTTTGGATAAATATAATCATTATAAATATCAGAGTTTTGTTGTGAGAGAGAGAGTGAGCGAACAAGTGAGAGCACTAGATGATTCTTCATTATGTGTGTATGATAATGCATACATATAAAGCAACACATTAAGTTTATTACTTGTTTAAGGATATTTTGAAATAAACCCTACATTCTCAAAGAAATTTGATTTTGAAAAGTCTCAAGGGACATATTTGGAAGCATTTTAAAGAATATAATCTTGAAAAATAACTCCTAGAAGATTATGTGTTACATTTTTTTAATTTTATTTTTAAAAGATTTGAAAATAGCCATGCTTCCTATATATACATGAATTTCAATATTTCCCCATATCAGGGCCTCCCATTTGTCGAATTGGTGATATAATCAGTGTCAACCCTGGTTACAGAAAATTCTTCCTATGACACAGTGACTGTTGGTGCTGTTTATGCTATCTTAAATTATTCCAACTGAAGATTTATTCCTGAATTTCTTTACATATGGAGAAAAACAAATGAGTATAATGAGGACAAGTTCTCAAATATCTGAAATCAGTCTCATTTCCTCAAAATGACCAGTATAAGAATTAATGAAAAATTAATATATTTTGTTGAATAATATGTTTATTCTATAGTAACAAAAAATGGTTATGAGTTAGAGAGTATATATCTACATTTTCATAGAATTATGTAACATTTTCAAGGAACTATACAATTTTAATTGCTGTCTGTACTGATGATATGTTATCTCATTTGGCATCAGATAACTTATTGCTTTTATAAGTGGTGCGAATTCAAGAAATAACTACGTCCATTAAAATTTTTCTAATAATTTGTTATCCTGATGCAGCTCAAGTTCTAGTTTCATTTTCATTTTAGATTTTACAAACTAGTGATTGTTATTGTCATTAGGCTATGCTCTTTCAAAATTCAATTACAAAATTGGCCATCTACTATTTTCCTGAAGCATTTTCCTGTTTTATCTTTGTTTTTTTGTAAAAATTACCATTTGTCTTGTATTCCATCACCATTAACTTTAAAAGTAAAGTATGTGGACTATATTAATAGCATATTTGCCTAATATAATTTTGAATTAATTATTTTTATTTGAATTATAAACAAAGACACTGAAACTTCCCAGCTACATAGCATTCCCAGCCACATGTATTTAGAGGCATGAAAAGTTACATGATCAGAGAAATCAGTCAGATAACATGAACCATTACTTTTAATATCAGAACCAGAAATATTCCTAGAGACTCTCATGAAATAAAGAATTATATTAGCATACATTAGAATATTATGTAGCAAGCTGGGTGTGGTGGCACAAATTGCCTGTAATTAAGGTGATTTGGGAGGCAGAGGCAGGAGGATCGCAAGTTTAAGACCAGAGGCAGCCTGTGTAATCTAGCAAGACGGTGTCTCAAAAAGTAAAAAAAATAAATAAATAAATAGGCTGGGCCTGCAGCTCAGTGGTCCAGCACTACTTGCAAAGCATGCAAACATGAGGCCCTGGGTTCAACCCTCAGTAACGGAAAAAAAAAAAAAATATTATGCAGCTATTTTGATGAATATATTTTGATGAATGCCTATAGCCGTACCACCATTATGCAGCTATTTGATGAATATTTTGATGAATGCCTATAGCCGTACCACTGTGGTGTCTAATTCTGTCAGATCTCAGAAGCTAAGCAGGGTTCGGTCTGGTCAGTACTTTGATGGGAGACCACCTGGAAACACCAGGTGCTGTAGGCTTGGGAGACGGATCTGGCAACCCACTGCCAAAAAACAATCAGCCATTGAAAACTTTGGATAGCAAAGAAGCACTAACAATAATTTTTGCGTGTTATATGTAGCATCACTATGAGTTAGACATTGACTCGATGGCACCTCAAAACAACAACAATTTTGAAGAATAAAGCAGCATTCTATGTTATATTACATATAAATTCTATGTATATATGTGACTTCTAATGTAAAACATTGCAGGCTGGGCCTGGTGGCGCACGCCTGTAATCCCAGTGGCTTGGGAGGCGGAGCCAGGACGATGCCGAGTTCAAGACCAGAGAAAGTCTGCGTAATTTAGCGAAACCCTGTCTCAAAAAGAAAAGAAAAGAAAAAAAAAAAAAAAGGGCTGGGGGTGCAGCTCAGTGGTCCAGCACTTGCAAAGCATGCAAGCACGAGGCCCTGGGTTCAACCCCTAGTACCGCAAAAAAATAAAATAAGATAATAAAATAAAAAAATAAATAAAGTAAAACATTGCAAAACTGTGTTTACATTTTATCTAATGTGCTTAAAACAACATACAGATCAGCTACACTCTAACTAATATATATGCTAATATATGTTTTATATAAGCAAATCCATAAATATCTAAGTATCAATTCACAGACTATATTTGAAAGGATCAGCCAAAAAGGAGTAGTAGTGAATTTCTCTGTTTTAATCAGTCTATCCAAATGCCTCTTGAGGATAGGAATTAGGGAGACTAAGCTTGGAGGAGAGGCTGTATTGTGACTGTCTAGCAGCCACGGGGTCAGCAGATGCAGAAAAGATTACTCTGCACACCAAGAGTTAGTGTCAGACAGATCGAGGTGGGGGCCAGTGCCTTCAGGTGCACTTCCCCCTGAGTATCTCAAGCTATTTTTAATAGGCTTTTGTCATAACATTAATTATTATTACGAGTCAAGGGAAAAAAAAGTTTAAATTATATTTTCTTGTAATTCAAGGAAGAGCTATTATTTATGTTAGCATGCTCTGCCCATTGCATGTAGACAGAACTATGTCTCACCTGCATGTATTTAGGGTCTATGCCCAATTTTAGAGATATCAAAAGGGAGCTTTTAGGCTTAGGGAGCTTCCAAGGGCCAAAGCCTTCCCTGGGGAGCAGCCAGAGCCTTCCCCAGCTGCTTTTCCTTAGATTTTCTCCAGCCATGCCCTCTATTAGAGGGCTGGGTGTTAACTCAATTGGTAGAGTGCTGTTGTGTGCTCTCTGACGCCCTGGGTTTGATCTCCAGTACTGTAAACACAGGAAAAGGACCTGGCAGCCCACTCCTAAACAATCTGCCATTGAAAACCCTGTAAGTAGCAGAGAGGCACTGATACAGTGCTGGGCATGTCACAGTGTTGGGGAGTGTTTTATTCTGTTGTACATAGGGCCACTATGAGTTGGACCTGACTCAAAGGTACCTACCAACAACAAACAAGAAGCTTGGAGGTAGGCTAGGTTTTAATCTTTATGTTAATTTCTTCTATATCATATGAGTATTTTATTATGAGAATAAATTTCTTTTATAATTAAGCGGTACTAACATAATTTACCACTTTTCATTTTTGTTCTTGGTTTTAGAGATGTTTAACAAACAGATACCAACAGATATTTAATAAACTATCCTTCTCTCACAAAATAAAAAGATAAAAATTAAAGTGAAGGACTTTTATCATTGCAACAAGAAAATGTTATCCATAAAGGATGTGAATTTGCTTGATTCACCATTCAGAGAAAAGATTATGGTTGGCACTTTTTGACATTTTTGTAAGAGGACTGTACAAGTACACAATTTTATAAATTTAGAATGACATTTGAAAGTATATTTCTCTGTGTAAAAGTGTGGCTTTGTTGTCCTACTGTCAGTTTTGACTGGCACTTAATAATTAGGTGTAGAGACATAAAGGATTTTTTTTGTGGTGGGAAGTAGCTTAGAAAATTGTCAGTTTTCCTCTCAATATGCCTAAGGAGAACATCAAGATCACAAATTACCTTTTTCCAATTTCTCTGACTAAAAGAAGAGGTCTCTGTGTTACAAAGGTGATTTATTAAAAAGTAAGAAGACCAAATCTCTAGAGTATAAATTAAAGGGCACTCTGACCAAAACATTGGCTTACTCTCCTGGTGGTTAGCATATAGAAGCAAAATTTCTCCATTTTAATCAAATTTTCTATATGAACCTATTCAACTGTCACAAACACCTTATCAATGCTGACTATATTACCTTAAGGATGAAAAATCCACATTATATAGAAAATATGGATTTCATTATTTCATAAATCAAAAAAGAAGAAAATCAGAATACAACCTTGAATATGAATGTTTAAATAACCAATTTGTTTTTAAGACCTGGACTTAAGCACATTAAATTAATGATCCTGAAAATTCTGGAATATAAGCCAAGATATATTTGATACATTTTGGGAAGCTCATTCATGTGACTACATGGAAAATTATATTTATGAATTCAATTTTTTCATCCAAAACTGTAATATTTTATACTATTTTAATGCTGAAAAAGTCATTTTTGGATTTATCTCTCTAAATGTTCTCCTACCTTATTCTTACTTTCAAACTCATTAATTTTCTTCAGTTCTTTGGTAAAGAAACTTCAACAAATCATCTTTTTCTCATTTTAGTAGCATCCCTCTTTTTTGGCTTTAAAGTTATAGGAAATATCTTTACTATAACTTTTGTGCTCTTGTGATAACTTCAAATTTTTACATTTTAAATTGTTTTGGTTTCTTTATTATTGCATTAAGGAGAAATGACTTCACATTACTGTTTTTATCTCCTCTGGATATCTTTCTTTATGTTTTCTATTTGTCTAAACAATCGATAGAAAATTAATTTTCAGTAATTACTTGCCTAAAAATAAAATATGCCTTGTAGTATTTTGAAAACTTTTTTGTGAAATATACAAAAGTGATTGTGGTGATATTTTCATTTAAGTTTAGATCAGACTTTAGATTTTTTTTGTTACTCATTATTTATAAATTTTTAAAAGTACATTATATTTCATATAATATATATTTAATACATCTTTTACATAAAGCCAAAATTGGGTGACTTAGGGGAGAAGAAGAAAAATGAATTAATGAGTTTATATGTCTTTGATTGTATATTGGATGGAAAATCGAAATGGTACCTAAAGATAGAAATAGCAAGAAATTCAATCAAGTAATGTAGGAAATTGATGTCAACTTTTAAAACTTATTAAATGAGCAATACATCACAAGAGTTTTGTTTATATTCCTACTCATCATAACCAATAATCAGTATTGATACAATATTGATTAGTGGTTATTAGTAGGAATTTCATTAATTCATCATTAAATATTTAATGAATGCCTGCTAAGGTCCAGACAATGAGCCATAGTGGGGAAGTGTTGAATGAAGCATGCATATTCACCAAGCTAAGATATCAAAATGACTATTGAGATCCTTTCACTATATTCCAGATTTGAAAGTTAAATACATAATATTTAAATTGAGCTTCAGTTGAAAAAATTCTTTGAGATATTTCATGGTACTAAAAATGTTTTATTTTTGTAGAGAACTAGGATAATTAAATAGTGGCTTATAGAATGGTTCAATGGAAAGAATGTTTACCTGGTTGTTAAGAGGTTTGGATTCTGGCACAATTATGTAGTACTTGAACCTAACTTGTAGCACTTCACTGTCCATATCTGAGCCTTTACTTCCATCTTTATAAATGAGTTGGCTAAATTGGATATTAAAGCCCCTTACTTCTAGCCCCCAAATACTGTATTTCTATAATATCCAATGTCCCTTTGGAGTCAATCTGGTGATTAGTATATTGTAATAGAAACTCATGAAGGTCTCAGACAATAAGACTTAACTACAACTGTGGTTTTCATATAGATGAAAATTTGTCAACATAATTTTCAGCAGAACTAGAGTGGAAAAGATTTGAGAAGGGCCAGGCAGCAGCACAAGCAGCTCTGCATCTTGGACCTTTCCCTGCATCATAGGTGTCTGTGGTGGCAGGAAATTCCTAATGGGGTATATGGTAAGCTTCAGGAGCAGAGGCATGCAGAAGCAAAGACCTATATGGAGTTATGTGCCTTTTGAACTGTTTCTCCTGTTAGGTTCTTGGATACTGGTACAGGTGGATTGTCTCACTCTGGATCATCTCGCTCTAGAAATGAGGCAGGCAGGCTTTCCTCATGTGTTACACCTGTGATAAGATGAGCAAGTCCACTGGGAATTCATTGTGATGTGGAAGTAGAAGATTTAGGGATGAAATATAAGCAATGCCAGAGACAAAAGCTAAGCTTGTATCTTATGTAGATGACCTAGACGTCCCTCTGCCACTATCCCTTTACATTTATTCTACCCTCTCCCCCCACCACCACGACATTCACTTTTGTACTAGGACCACTCACGCTGCTTGCATTTATGCCCATATAGAGATTTGAAAAAGGAAAAAAATTACAGCTTGGTTCATCAATATGTTGACTTCATATGTTTGTTTGGCAAAAACTTGGCTTTGTTGGGTTGGGGAAGAAGAGATAGTTCAATGAGGCAATGGCAAGGTAAATATCACTTTGACAGGAATGCTGCATTTAGTGCACCTATCTGTCTAGTTTATGAGAGAGAGAAGTAGCCCAGGGCTAGAATACACAAAAACTTATAAGCACTATTAAATGACTTGGTTGGATGGACAAGGGCCTAAAAGGAGAAAAATGGAAGATAGATGACAAGGAGTTCTGGAGCAGAGGCAAGTAGATGAAACTACAGGAGTGGGTATAAAGTATGAACATGTTTGTCTGGTATATTGATATAACCAAAGAGTACCCCTTATGGGGGAGACACTAAACAGCCAAGTAGATGATGATTTAGCCAGTTGATATCAGCCAACATCCGCCATTGGCTGCTCCAGTGGTTGCACAAAGGGCACAGATATATAATACCCATGATAATTGCATGGGATTTCACTCAAGACTGATGTACCTATTGCCACTACCAAACTTTCAGCTAGTCAGCCACAGAGACTAACAATGAGCCCCTAATATAGTACCACCCCTCAAGAAGAACAACCACATTTTGTGGCAAGTTGACTCTATTGAGTTTCTTTTATCCTGCCATGGAGATGATTTATTTTTCCAAAGATAAATATATTTTCCAAGTTTGAGTTTGTCTTTCTTGACTGACCAGCAACCAAGGGACTTCTGAGTCATCCACCAGAAAAGGATCTTACTTAATATCCTATTAGATCAAGATACCCATTTTACAGCAAAAGAGGTATGGGAGGAAACACATGGCTGTGGGCTCCACTGGTTGCATGGCACACTACATCATGCAGAAGCTGCCCTCCTGATAGAACAATGCAGTGGGCTGGTGAAAGTAAACTGAGGAGCCAGCTTGGAGATGTTTTCTTACAAGTATGAGACATCATCCTCTAGGATGCAATATACACATGAAATGAAGAATAAGAAACTTGTTTTCTATAAAAAGTCACATAATAAATATTTTAGGTTTGCAGCCATATGATCTTGACTGTATATACTCAGCTCTGCCATTGTGGTGTGAAAGCAGACTTCAATATGTAGGTGAGCTGATGTGGTTGTGTTCCAATAAAACATTGTCTATGTGCCTGGGAACAGGATGGATTTGACCTAAGAGTCATAGTTTGTCAACCACTACTGAGTCAATGGTCTTTATATAGTGTTATATTCTACACTAACAGGTAGAATACATGAATTCAAAAATCAAGACGATGAAGCATTTGTGACTCCATTTATCAACTCTCACTTGTTTTCATTTGTTTGTCCTTATGTTTCTTTTATCAATCCAATTTGTGCTTTCTAGTAAATTCGTGTTTAATGCCTGCACAGCTCTAGGTTTTGGCAGATTTTAAAGTCCTGATACTCAAAGGGGGAACATTTTTACCATGGACAGCAAGAGTCTTATTGTACACAAGCCATGATTATTATTTAGACAATTTGGACTCCTTGTTTTAAGGACCAAGCATGCAAGATGAGTCACCATCCTGGCAGATAATTGATTTTGATAAGCAGGGGGAAATAGAGCTGTTAATACTCAATTAGGACAAATAGGTTTATCTTTGGCTCCTTGGTGATCCACCTGCACACTTCTCAGAATCCTTTATCTTATTTTAATAATAAATAGACAAGTAAAACAGCCATTTGTCTGGAAATAACATGGTAACTACCAAGGGAAGTGCAGCATAGGTTCTCACTAAGAATGAGAAGAATCTACATTATAATAGAAGAGGGAGATAATGAACATCAGTCACAGCCCTGAGATCAGCTGCAGTGGCACAGATTTTTATTCATCACACTACTCTTCTAGTAAGTCCTACCTGGTAAATATCCCATTATAACTACAAATCTGGCTGCTCCCAGCCAGAACATATATGAAAGAATAGATGTGAGCAGTACAAGTGTTTAATCATGGGTGTCATTTTATGTTGCCTGGGTCCTTCCTTGGATATTAGATATTATTCTTATAACTTCTGGAAGTGCTGTTAGCTGAAAGATCTCAGCTCTTTATTCTTTCTGTGAATGCCTTTGTTTAGAAAGAGGTTCCCAGACTAAAACCTTGTCGTCGTCCAATAAGCAGTTTATATCCAATAATTGGCAAATGCAGAAGTGTAAATGTTTATTACCATCATCACAATCCAAACCTACTCAGAATTTCTTTCATTGTCCTGTATTACCTCTTTTCCTTCTTTCTATCCAGGGGTGGATCCCAAGACTCTCCCTAATAAATTTCCTGCCTGAAAATACCTTCAATCTCAGTATCTTATTCACAGGGAGTGTTTCCTGCCACAGAAGGACAAAAGATTTGTAGCCAAACCATTGTATCCAATATCACCAAAGCCTGCAAATCATTTGATTCAAATCTTATGAAGAAATGTCAAGAGTTCCTTCCTGACTCTCTTGCTCCTGAATTTCCAGGTCTCTTTTCTGTAGAGCTTACTGGCATCCAATTACCTTTGTTGAACTTGGAGGTCCTGGTTCTGAATCAGTGAGTATGATCTTTGTTCATAGGTACAGTTGCTGAAATAGAGAACACATCTGGATCTGGAGGCTGGGTTCCTTGATAACAACCACTGATGGCTCCTTGTAGTGCTGGTGACCTCAAGGTTTAAAAGTAAATAAAAAAAGTTTGTACAAATTGACAAACTGGATAAGGGTTACATAAGATTTCTCTTCTTTCTTTCTTTTTTCTTTTATTTCTTTTCTTTTCCTTCTTACAACTTAATGTGAGTCTACAATTATCTCAAAATGAATTGTTTAATTTAAAAATGTTCCCTTAGGATTCTTGTTCCTTCTCCTCATTCCCCAATAGGAATATGTACTTCTCCTGGGAAATGTCTTCTGTTGTATTGCTGGAGTCCATCATGACTGGATTGAGATGACAGATTGTAGGGCCTTTTCCAACACTTTGATTACTGGCCAGTTTTCCCTTGAAAATCAGGAGACTCTTTTGAGAGAGAACTAAATTTAGATAATCAATTGTTTTCTAGTAATGCTTCTAAAGCTTTTCTATATACTCATAAAGAATTGAGGTACATTGTGTAATTGATAGAAGCTATAAGTGTTCTCAAATTCATCCATTTTAAATTTCTGCTCACATTAAAATGCTATATAATTCTATGAATCATATCTTTAAAAACATATACTATTTTTGAGGGTAGTGCTGCTTTAAAATATTCTGTAGAATCTTCTTAGATTCACCTGAGGTTTTCTCTGGAAAATAGGAAAGATTGCTGATTAAAACTGAAAATTGATGAAAAACAAACTTATGAAGAATATATTTACAATCAAACCAATTAACCTACAAAATATGAAGTACTAAACAATCACAAAAATGGGAGAAGGACCTTGCAGCCCACTCCTGAAACAATCCCCAAACAATCAGCCATTGAAAACTCTATGAATAGCAGAGAAGCACAGATATAGTGTTGGGTATGGCACAGTGTTAGGGAGAGTTTTGCTCTACTTACATAGGGTAGCCATAAGTCAAACTCAACTTGATGGCACCAAATGAAAATAACCAAAACAATCGCAGACTTACATCAGGTTTGAGCTACTCAAATCTTGGATTCTAGGTTGTGCCACATGAAAACTTGTGTTCAAGCAGGGAACAGGTAGCATCTGTTTGTGCATCTTCAAGGGCACTGAGCACAATGTGGCTCACTGCTGATGTAGAAAAGCTCATTTGCGGTGATGCCAGGGTGGTGGTGATGCCTGTGTGCAGGAAAGATGGTGGAACAAACTAGTATTACCCACATCTTCAGGAGAGCGTTCTTTTGAAGAATTACATCATTTGCCCCAAGATATTTAATGCCCTGTTTGGGCTCAGTACAGATGTTTACTATGTGCATTTAAAATCTCATTAAGCCACTGGAGCTGAGTGCTAGGAAACCACTATTTATTTGGAGACTGCTTTGCTACATCTTTTCTACTTAACGCAATTAATTAGGAAGAGTCTATGGGTTACAATGTTTTTAATCATGAATTTCTCCCTTTAAAAGGGCATTGAGATTAAAGACCATTCTTCCAGCATTTTCCACTTCTCTGTATTCAAAAACTATGTAACATGTTCCTTTCTGGTTTTGATCACATTGTCTTCTTTAAATAGGCCTCTACCTCTGCCATTGCGCTTTCCATTTTCTGAATTCTCTCAATGCAGATTTCCATTGTGAGCAAAGCAGTCCCTACCCCACCAGGGGAAATCATTCCTATATGACAACATTTAAAGAGTTAAAATTTATGGTTGGTAATTTAAACAACAGGGATCTTTAAAACACGGCTACTTAATTCAACCATATTGATAATATTTTTACTACTTTTCTGATAGTGACAAAATTTTGAGTCACAGGGACAGATATTTACTATTTCCAGTCAGAGGCCTTGGACAGTTTCTTTGTTGCCATTTCTTCTTTTTTCTTCCACACTAAAATAATGTTATTTTTTCAAGTTGTTGTTCTGTGACACTACCAATTTCCCGAAATAGTGGGAACATGATCTTCCAATTCAATATACTCAAAAGGTTGGGTAGAGCTTATTAACCTGAGAAAATATTAGCAGCAAATTGCTTTTCATTGTCGATACCAGTCATGCAGAGTACGGTATCTAAGAATACCATTTACCCAAGACATAGAAGAAAGGGAATATAAAGACATTTAATAGATTTCACAACTTATTATTAACTTGTAATATTTTAAATAAAGGATTAGTGGGAATGTATTCTCAGGCCACATCTGCATATGACATGTGGCATGAGCAGGGACAGCAGGGCAGTTTCCTGGTGTTTCAGGGAATGGAGCAGAGTTCATTTATCCAAGTACTAGCTAGCCCTTAACAGTACTTTTACTAGTGGCCAAGGGTAAAAATAAATAGTTATTGTGCTTTATTTGCTAAAATATTTTTTATTCCATTTAAAAGAGAATAAGATTAAAGACATGGAATCATGCACAAACCTAAAAATATGCTTATTGAGGGAAATGACTAGATATTTGCACTTCTAAGCTATATAAGTCTACAGCCATAGCGCCTTAGCATGTGATCCCACCTTATCTCTGAAGTTAAGCAGGGTTGGGCCTGGTTAGTCCTTGGATAGGAGACAACCTAGGAATACCAGGTGCTGCAGGCTAGGGAGAAGGGCCTGGCAATTGACTTCTGAAACAATTACCCATTGAAAACCCTATGAATAGCAGAGAAGAATGGACAATAGTGCTGGGCATGGCACAGTGTCAGGGAGTGTTTCATTCTCTTGTACAGAGGATCATTCTATGGCACCTAACAACAACAACAACAATAAGCTATATAAAACACCATGGAACAGCTGTGGTGATTCTGGACCTCCCACATATTGTACAGTCACAACCTAATATAATCATTTCAGCACATAAAATAACTATCTTAACAAGCATTTATCTCCCTCTAAGATCCACCTTTGGAGTTTATATGTTTCTTCCTATGATATCTATATTGCTCAAAATATTTCTGAACACTGAAAATTTCCTCAAAGCCTATCACTCATTCTTTGAGTATCCTTTATTGTGGAATATTCACAGACTTGGAGTTGGATTTGGGTGTTGGAAACCATTGAATTTCATTTAAAGGTAAGCCTGGTACTGATTTAAGATTATGGTTTTATTTTAGAACTAATATGTGATTTTAAAGTAATGAGATACTAAAGAATTTTCTTCCATGTCCTAGAAAGCAACTCTTCCTATGAGAAAGAATAATAATAACATTTAGCAAATTGACAACATGGTTTAAATAAGTACATAGGCTCCAAAAAGTCAGCATTTTTATACATGTACCAACTTTTTCTGACCAACATTTAATCCCCTTATAAACTGAGTGAATTAAAAAATAACAGCATTTTTCCCATTTGGCTGTGGTTGTTAGGAAGCTAACAGCCAAATGTATGACTTACATTTAATGAAATTCCAATAAATTTTGGCATAACCTTATCCTGAGCCTCATTTTCTATTTACCTTATTTTTCCTCTTCACTTGCTCTTTTGATAATTTTTCTTCTATTTCAGTGTATGTTTTATCAGTTACTTCAAACAACTTTGGAGAAAAGTGGGGCTTAAATACATATATTCTTCTAAGTCTGTGTGTTTTTATAAATACATCTCAATAATTTATTGAGAAATATGTTTTTCCTTTAATCAAATAACTTGGAGAAGTGAAGATAATTGAGAGATTTCAGTGGAAGTTCAGTGAAAGCGAAAATTAGCTTATGGATTCTGTCAAACCTGACTTCATAGTAAATAGACTATAATTCCTGTGGACTTTATATCCCTTTTCTGAAAGTCTAACAGAATATTAAACAATAAACACTGATTTTTTTAGATTCTAGGAAGCAACAGAGAACAAACTAAATATATTTCTTAATTTTCTGGTACATGAGGGTGTGCTGGAAGTCATAAACACTATTCTTTCTACCTATGGATAATACATGACTTAACGGATCTGTTTTCAGTGTGAGAGAGCACACATACGCATTTATACATTTTGTATGTCTGTCTCTCTGACACATGCAGACACATACACCCACAACCCCCCCCACACACACACACTCAGCATTAATTAGGAGTTCAGGCTATCACCAACTAGTTTGGCATAAAGAGATAAGACTTAACTTTTTGAGCTTTTATGAATTATTGATTTTAACATTTACTGAAGTGACTTTGTGTCCATGGCAATGTATAACGATGATGCAGCATTTGCAAGTGATATCTTTCCAACAAGTTGCTTGGAAATTCAGAAAATAGATCTAGATTCTAATCAACAATGAAGATTCATTTCTATCTTACTTAGGCACATAGTGTTATGTATTGGCTGTATTAAATACTTGAATCTCCACATGTTAACTTCTGTGCAAAACAACTAAAGAAAATTGGCACCACTGCCCTACTAGTAGAATCTTAGGAATCAGGACAGATAATTACACATGACAGCATGAGAAGGGATTCTCTCTCATTCTCTATTTTCTTCACAATGGTTAAAAACATGGACTTTGGAATCAGATAGAGCTAAATTCATTATTTAAGATGTTACATGGTCTCTGTTCTCAAGTTATTTACAGTAAATGGGGATAATTACACATATCATGTACTATTTTGAAAAATTATGCACAAGTAAATTACTCAGATCAGTAAGCTATCAATAAATATTGACTAGTATCAACATTAATAGTACTTGTAGTAAAAGTAGTATCAGAAGTAGTAATGAGTATTATTCAAGAAATAGTTGAAGATTTCATATTAAAATTCAAATATTAAGCAATATTTCTCATATGTAACTGCTATTGATAATGCAGTTCTATCTGGGATGTTTAGTAGCTTGCCTCATAGGTTCAAATTATAAGGCACATGTGCACAGAGGAATGAAAAAGACAGGCAGCAGATATGACTCATAGAACTTAGGAAGACTTTCACTCTACCACCACTTCATTGTTGTTGTTAGGTACTGTCATGTCATAGTGACTTTATGTATAACAGAATGAAATACTACCCAACACTGTGCCATACACATGATCTTTTATATGTGAGCTCATTGTTGCAGCCACTGTGCTTCTGCTCATTTTGAATTATGCCACATGAGTGGCATAATTTGATTAAAGGAAAGGGGGTCCCAGCAACTTTTTTCCATTCCTGTCATTAAGATCAACTCCACTTTGAGGAGGTGACTCTTCTTCAGTCGTTTCTTGAATGCCTTCCAGCCTAGGGAGCTCAATTTCCATACTATATTTGACAGTGTTTCTCTATTATTCATAGGGTTTTCAGTGGCTAATTGTTTAGGGAGAGAGTGTGTCTTCCTCTCTAGTCTGTGTTAGTTCAGAAGCTCAGCTGAAACCTGCCTTCCAGGTGGCCCTGCTGGTTTCTGAGATACTGGTGGCAAAGATTTTAGCTTCACAGCAACATGCAAGCCTTCACAACACAAGCTAACAGACACATGGGGGACCACCATTACTTCATAGGCTAGAGGCCATCCTAACTATTTCTCTCCATTGACAATAT
Organism: Pedetes capensis; assembly: GCA_007922755.1. Classification (NCBI taxonomy): domain Eukaryota; kingdom Metazoa; phylum Chordata; class Mammalia; order Rodentia; family Pedetidae; genus Pedetes; species Pedetes capensis. Next base: position 12,897 of record VMDO01012430.1, on the reverse strand, counting down.
CTCACCCTCCTGCTCCTGATTTCCTTCCTAACTTATGTGAAAGTTAGCTTATGACCAAGAAAACAGGGTTTGGGAAACAGAGGTGGATAAAGTAGGAGTGAAAATGCTTATCCATATCTCTTTTTCTTATCTTTTTTTGACAAATGGAAGGATTAATGCATTTGTTCTTGATTTAACATTATTCCATGACGAATTTCTGCCAAAGACTTTAGTAGAAATGGTCTTTGTCACTCACAGGTCATAGTCCTGAATTGCAAGGTGAGACCTCCAACATGCTCTTCTTTGTTTAGCCATCAAAGAGGCCCAGTGCTCCAGATGCAGCCAACTTACATGGTGGTAGACCCCTCATTGCAAGTATTTGTTGTTAGGTGCTGTTGAGTTGGGTCTGACTCATAGTGACCCTGTGGACAACAGAACAAAATACTCCCCAACACTGTGTCATGCCTAGCACTGTCAGTGCTTCTCTGCTATTTGTAGGGTTTTCAATGCCTGATTGTTTCAGGAGCAGATTGCCAGGTCCTTCTCCCATTTTATGTTGTAGACCCTAGATCAAATGCAGAGCAGGACTGTACAACTGAGCTGAATTCCAGCCCTCATTGCATGTAGGGTGACGTTATCATGGGTCTATCATAGACCTGTGAGTCAGACCTGACTCCATGGCTCCTAACAACAGCAATATCATAGGTCTGTATATGAGAAATTAATCTTTGTTGTGATAATGTTTTGTTACCACAGCTAACATATCTTGATTAATATAGATGTTTAGAAGCTATTTAGATTTCCCCCATCTCTGTCTTTCTGTCTCTCTCAATTATTATTCTTAGCATTTCCTGTATAAAGAAGAAAGGAACTTGAAAAGGAATACTCAATATAAAAGGAGCTCAGCTTTCTATTATACAAATATGATGGCAGAAGAGCATAAAAAAGTAAACTTTATAAAAAATGTAGAGGATGGATATATTATATTCTTTTCCCTCCAAATAAATTCAAATTTCTCCATAAAACACACTTTTATAGTAGTGAATATAGAGTTACAATCTGTGTTGCTTTCTTTTAGTGCTCTCTTATTAGACAGTGTCCATTTTGACATTCAATCAGCAGAACTCCTGAGCAACTTGAGAAGCCAGGAGGTCTTCCACCTACTGCAAATGAGGAAATTAACAAATAAAAGACATGGAAAATAGTGAGACATGGAATTAGACACTTCCCTAACTTTGAAGAGAGGTCACCTAGTTCATAGTTCAAAAATTCTTTATCTTATGTGCAAACATCTGTTAGAACTTCTTCTCTCTCTCTATTCTATATTCATGAATTCTGAAAAAAAAAAAGAATACTTAAGGAATCTGAGATAAACCAAATACAGTAGATTTGGAAAACACCCAACCTATCAAAAGCCATCTAATTGTAAAAATTTGTGAAATTCTTTGATGCTTAGGAAGATAGAATTCTAAAAGGCTGTTATGGTTTGGATCTTAAATGCCCTCAAAGACCTATGTGTTAAGTGCTTAGCTGCCCATCTGTGGCACTATCAGGATGTGATGGAACCTATAGGAGTTGGGGACTAGTAGAAGGAAGCTAGGTCAAAGTAGATATTAGGACCCTGGACCCATTGCTGCTTCCCAGCTTCCATGAGATGAATAGTTTTCGTCTGCTATACGCTTCTGATGGGATATATAAACCCCAAAGTAACAGGAGCAAGTGACCGTGGACTGAATGCTCTGATATCATATGTCCAAATAAATCTTTCCTCCCTTTAACTTGATTTTTCCTAGGTATTTGTCACAGTGACAGAAGTTGACTACCATAAGGGTGAAAGAATTTAGGAGAGGCAGGAACCCAGAACCAGTGATGCATGACCAGTGTGTGGTATTTCATTCATACTGTTTTACCATAAGATTTGTGGTTAGTTAGGTCTGTGTACAGATTTCACAAAAGTTTGAAAAATACTACGTTTCCCCATTAACTATCATTTTACTGTAATTAGAGCAAGATAAGAAATGGATTTTTATCCATTCAATTTTACCTAATGGATTCAGTAATAAGTGAAGCAGGATATGCAGAAGTTTGATAAATTACTTTTTGGAAATTTCTTTTTACATTACATCTCCAAGTAAGCTATAGATATTTTCTTTCTAAATCTGAAGCTAATTTGAAAAATTTCTACCACACAATATTGTGTGTAACTTGGCAGACCAATCCAGTGAAAAATATTCCCTCTGGACCAAAGCCTAGCAGTCCAGTAATCCACACTAGCATAGGCCACAGCTGTCAACCTTAGAGCTATCAGCTATTTCCATGATCCTGGAAACCCTGACAATCTCTGCATTTTATTCCAGTGCTGCCTCATGTCAGGAATTGGTGAGGGGGTGGGGTAATCTCAGAGAGAGAACCAATTAAAATCCTCCATCTCTAAATGCTTTTAGTAACTATTCATCAAAGGATCCTGCATAACTGGCAAAACGAGGTAGAGGCAAAGTTATGTATGACAGAGCTTGCAACAATAAAACAAAGTGTGTATGTGATTGTATCTGTGTGCGCACACACACACTAGTGTGCATGGGTGTCAGCTCTGTAATCCTCAGGAGTTGGTGATGTATTCTTGAAATTGCACACATACCCAAAGATACAATACAAGAAGACAGATGGGGTGGCTTGTGCAGGCAATCCCAGCGAATTGGAAGGCAGAGGCAGGAAGATCGCATGTTGGAAGCCAGAGGCAACTGGTGTAACTTAGGGAGTCCCTGTCTTAGGATAAAAAATAAAAAAGGATCTCAGGGTGGAGCTTAGTGGTAGAGTATTTGCAAAGTATATGAGAGGCCTCGGATTCAGCCCTCCAGTACTAAAAACAAACAAACAAATAATAAAAGGAGTTCAAGAATGTTGAATGCTTAAATTAAGATGGAAATATAACTGAAGCTATTGTTATTATTGATAGGTACACTCAAGTTGCATCCAATTCATAGTGATCCTATGTACAACAGAACCGAACACTTCTCGACACTGTGCCATGCCAGGCACTATGTCAGTGCTTCTTTGCTATTCAAAGGGTTCTCAATGGCTGATTGATTTGAGAGTGGGCTGCCAGGTCCTCCTCCCATTTTTGTGGTTCTAGAGATCTAACCCAGGGCCTCAGAGAGTACAGAGCAGCACTGTACCAACTAAGCTAAACCCCAGCCCCACAATTGAAGTTGTTACCTTTAAAGATGAGAAAACAAAGTTTAAGGTCCATATTGCTTTTTACATACTTGAGGTGGTAAAAATCCTAAGTAAAAGTGATGCTAAAGCTGCAGATGTGCAAGGGAGCAAATGACAAAATCATCCTGGTGTGGAATGGGCTGGAGGGTCAGGGAAAGGGAATCAATAGTGCAGATGTTCACCCTCACCAGTGTCTTCGATATCGTCTCCAAGTATTGCTTCTAGAACTTCTTTGTCCCTTGTCATTACTGCAAGTTTTGAAAGTCTTTGAAAGGAAAAGGCATTGGCAGTACTTGGGAGAGAGTCTTTCATAAAAAGTGGCCTCTGGGGTTCAAATGATTAATCCTTCCCCAAAGGTCATTTTTCTACTGTGACATAAGAAGTATTCTTTCTATTTCTATTTCAAATGAAAGCAACTCTGTCAAGAATACCTTCCTTCACTGGAAACCTAGTAAGCCTGGGTGACACACGTTGGGGTCAGCAAACACTCCCCCCACATCTCCACATGCATCGGGAGAAAAACGGGAAAGAGTTGCCATTCCTTTGCCCACTCCTCTTATCAGTGAAATGCAAATCCCTAATATGAAATTTTGCCAGATTCTTCTTGATCTCAACTCCCTAGACCCTGAACACATCACCTTGCTTGTCCAGGATTTCTGATTCCTTAGGAATCCTCTGCTCACAATTTGGGAGGGAATAGTGGCCTATTGCTCTTGCAACTTGTTGGGACAGTTTGCTAGCCCTCCCCCATTGTGGTGCCAAGAGTCATGGAGAGGAAATCAATCCTTTCTCCACGTCCTAAGGTGTCTTGACACCATCGGCTTTCAACTGTAGGGAAATTGAAATGTGTAGACTTCTGTCCCTAGAATGCTGGTATCTAGAAAAGTGAGTTGACCCAAAGAGTTGACCCAGAGACTCCAGTTCTCCTGTATTTTTCCCTATTTAGTCCACTGTCCCCATCCCAGGCTATAGTTGTCTGTCAGTGTCTGATGTTCCTTCAAATGATCCTAGATCTCATAGAGAGCAAGTTAAGCAATGAGACTATATGAGACATATCCTTCCACAATCTATTAAAAGTTTCTGTATTCATCTATTTTTTTAAATAGCAAAGTGTGATGCTGATTCCTTATCTATAGGCTAAGCCTAGAACCCCTAGTAGGTGTTCAACACATGTTTTTTGAAATAGTTTCAAGTTCCCCTGTAGTAATGTTTCTAGGAAATGACAGTTTTCTGTGGATAACAGTTCAGCCCCCCAGTACTGCAATAGAAAAACGGACTACAAAATCTCAGCCAAAAAAATAAGATCTTTGAAAAATACTATACTTTTTGTTGCTATCATTGCCAAATGCACCCAATGTTGTTCCATCTCTGAGACACCCCTTCCATGAGACTTCTCCAACATAATTGTCTAAGTTTCCCAAACTCTAGTTGAGTAAGCCCTCTGACATGGAGTCGTATGTTCACATAAGCTGTAATAATCACAGGAGGTCAAAGTGTTCTATTTTGCAGCTGAATTTCAAAATGAGCTTGATAATTTTATGACCAGCAATAAAACTAGCAGTTATGAGAGCTAAAATAAAAAAGCTAATCAGATCTCATGTTTCAGGACATAAACTTGTCACCATGAGCATTAACAAGATTTTTTTCCCCTTCCATGGCAATGCAGCATGTTGAAGAGGATTTTCACTTTATAATGATCAGTGCCATATGTTTATTCCTGGGCTAATTCAATTCAGCATGGACTTATTAGGTGCCTACTGTGCACAAAGTACCATCCTAGCTAGTGTTTCCATGGGGATGAGCCTCTTCCAAATTAGCGGTAGGCATAATCTAATTGCAGAGAGAGATGTGTGCAACCAAAGCCTATATCCAGGGATAGTCTGGGGCTTCAAGAGTCACTGAATTCCCAGGGGCTTGAATTGCAAAAAGGCACATAGTATTCCTCAGGGCAAGTGTAAAAGGGACATTATGACCAGGACTCAGTTCTTTTCAAGTATTAAAGCTGAGATGAAGGGTTTCCATGCAACCCTTGGGGAAGTTTGACTGCGGCAATCTTAAATGTCAGGCAAAATCTGAGGGACTAAATTTGAAAGCAAAAGAAAATAAGAAAAAGCCCAGTTTGTCTTAGCCTGGTATGAATTTCTTATCTAAGAAAGCTTTAAATATAAAACAACCAATACCTCTTAGGGGATATTTTAAAATTTTATAATCTCTTTAAAACAAATCCATTTCTGTGAAATCTTTGTCACATTTGGAAGTTTTCTCCCTTCTGACTCAGAAGCAGCCACAATTCTAAGTGGAAGTTTATCAAGAATGCCAGTGAAGAGGCAAGGTGATGCCTAGAAAATCAGGGCATGGCCAGGGAAGGTGAAAAATCATTGGCAAGAGAGAATTCTAGATGCTAAAGGGGAACACAGGCATGAGAAATACCACTGCAGATGTTGGGTATCAACTTTTCCTGCTGCTGGGAGGGGGACAGAAAATGATGGGCTGCTTCATTTCCACTATGACAGTGAAGCAGGTAACAGGGAGGAATACTTCCTACACTGGAGGGGGAGACTAGGAAGTCTACAAGGGGGAGGCAGAAGGTTCCATCCAGTTACTACAGCCTAGGCTTCCCCTTTAAACAAAGAACTATTATGTGAAGCAGAACAAAAACGGTGCTATATAACAGAGAAGAAAAGAATGGACTGTGGAATTTCAAAAACTAAGCAATTAATTGTGAATGGAGAGGCAAGGGATAGCTTTTCAGACAAGTTGGTATTTTAATAGAGATGTAGAGGATAAGTAGAGATTCAATTGAAGGATGAGGCATTACCGTGTGGGGCTTCCATTATAAGTAGATAGAAAAGCAACAAAAGAAAATAAGTTACTGAGCCTAGTGTCCCGCCAAGGATGGACTACAGTGAAATTGAACGATAGCCTCTTTGTTGGAGAAAATGAGACTGGAAACTTAATCTCACTTTTGTAATTTCTTCTGTAGACATTGAGGAGTCTTTAAGCAGAGGATGGTAGTGATATGGTGATCTGAAGTATCCTTAAGGATATCATTCTGTGGGTGCAGTGAGAAGCAAGGAACTGGAAATAGATCACTACCCCTGCCTGGAAAGTCTTTCCCTTTATTTTTCCTCAATGAGAGAAGGGGCTTATCACCTAGCTGGGGGTTAGACACTCAGATTCCAGGAAGACTTCCCTATCAATAGGTCTGGAGATGACTAAATTGTAAGTATCACTGTAGTGCCAGTATCTGCTTTAGACTCTCAACCCCATTAATACCTTTATAATGTGTGCTTTATTTGCTATTTCATTTTTACTGCCTGTTGTTGTTGTTGTTATTGTTAGGTGCTGCAAGACTGTGTCCAACTCATAGCAAACCTATGTACAACAGGTGAAACACTATTGTCAGTGCTTCTCTGTTATTCATAGGGTTTTCAATGCTTGATTGTATTTTGGGAGTGGATTGTGGGGTCCTTCTCCCAAACTTACAGTACCTGATGTTCCCAGGAGGTCTCCCATCCAAGTACTAACCAGGTTCGACCCTACTTAGCTTCCAAGATCTGAGAAGATCAGATGCCACTGTGGTACAGCTGCAGGCCTAGCCTCTAGTGGATCCTTCCCCATATATATTGGGCGAAGTAAATGTAGAAATGAGTGAATGCCTTGAATAAATCAATGGAGACACAAAAGTATAAGAATAATGACAATGAGAATGAAAAATGCAAGCAGCATGTGGAAACTAGTATCCAAAAATTGGAAACATGAAATTTAGAAAAGGAGACATGAATTTGAAGGTCTCCAGTGCCTCTATATCCTGGGAGTCTGATAAGATAGTGATGCTCCTGCAATTATCCAGTTGTATTTTGGTTTCTTTTCACATAGATTCTCTTCCATCTACAAAAGTACTTTTGGTTGAGGTATTTGGAAAGCCTATGATAATTCTATAAATGTGACAATGATCTCCATATCAACCTATATATACACACCTATATGAATGATACACATATGTAGTACATATTTGTGTGTGTGTGTGTGTGTGTGTGTGTGTGTGATACACACACACACAACCTCCAGGATGATTTCTGGGATGGGAAGGTATGACTAAGATCCTGGTGTCAACTAAATAGGGTCTGGTACTCTTCCTTAGAGCAATTCTTTACCATTCCACAATTATGAAGGAAAAAGAAGACAGAATTGAGGAAGTTGAGACGTGATGAGAAGATAGATGGCAAAAATTATAACTGGACTCCTGTTTGTTGAAACAATATATCTTTAAAATGTGGAAATCTTTTTTGAATAATTTCAAAACATAAAATGGTTCAAGTCCATGAAAGTGCATAACGCTGGCACTGTAGTGATAGAATAATCTATAGAGGTTTTCATTTTATGAAATATGAGAGTGTTTAAACTGTACCCAAGTCCATAGAGTTGGTTATGGTGCCTGGGCTGGAAGTTAAATCTTCCATGTAAAGATACCTGTTCTGGGGCAAATACATTAAATTTACTATTATGTAAATAAATGCATTTAAATATGTTTATTGTAATCAAAATCCATTCTTTCAAGAAGAAAAATAAAACTCTAATTCTTGTTTTTTAAAATATTACTTTTAATTCCAAAAAACAGCTGCCTATTTCAATAGGCAAATATTAGAATGAAAAAAGGAAAATTCTCAGTGCTTGTGATTCAAAAGTTGAAATAATTAAATTCTTAATTTAGAATGGAATTATTATAACTGGTTATATTTTTCTGCACATTAATCTGACAGAATTTTATATTTGGATGGTTTTCTGTTGTGTACCCAAGCACTTGGCGATTTAGCCATTGAATATGCACCTGCTTCTCAGATTGGCAAGGCAATAATTTACTGTGAAGAATAAGTTATTTTGAATGGCTAATTGGTTACAGGTGCAATGAATTAACCATATGCCTTAAAGACTTACTCAACTAGGAGGGAAGGAAAATCCCTTTTCTTTCTGTCACTTTGGGAGCATATCAGTACTAAAGAGTTCAATGAGGTGTGATTCTAACTTGAACTTTGTGGATCTTGTTGTAGGTGGGATGAGATGAGTGGGAGGAAAATAAATGTTTTTGATTACTCAGAAAAATGAGTTATATTTAAACACTAGTTTATTATTTTTTAGCAATAACCTAATTACCTTTTGAACTGAACAAACTTTCAAATGTCTCAAAGTAAAGAAAATTGCAATGTGTCTAGAACAGTGCTGCCTTGTAGGTGGATTTATAGCAGAATTCTGATGTATTGTTGTTTCAAGTTTTTATTTTCTAGATGTCCTCTTTTAGTTTAAATCTAATTTTCAAAATTTTCTGAAAGACTCTGACATTAATTGATATGTCACAATACAAAAAATCAAAGCTTTTATCAGATGACTCTGATTGCTTAGCTGAGGTGAATCATAGTATTTCTAAATGGGTAATGGTCATTTTTTCTTCATTGGTCACAAACTGTTGGCTCCAGAAAGATAAAAAGGAACATCTCAGGAAAGAAGGAATGGTAGTAAGCACTGGGTAACTATGTGGAAAATGATGTTAGGTTAATTTGATCTGACTATACTTCTTTGTCTTCAAATAAGCACTTAATATCTTTCCCTATACCTAAATGCATTCATATTTTACATACCTAAATTTTAATAGAGCTTAAATATTTAAGAATTCCACTTGACTTAACATATTTCCATCTTCTAATACATGTATTATGTACTTGGTCACCTGTCTGGATTCACAGAATCCTGTAATCTGTCCTGATGAGAGATTGTTCTAAAAAGCTCCTCCTCCCACCACATTTATTTTAAGGGATTAATAAAATGTAAAGTGTTTTTTCTCCAAAATGTGGTGTGGAAACTTTCAAAGAGCTCAGGAACACAATTTTCCTTTAGGTTGGTTTTGTAAAATGTTCCAAAGTTCAACTGAGTTGGTAAGGCAAATTAATACTTTGGCCATATTTAATTATTTTTATCAAGCACTATTATTTGCATTTATATGGTTGCTCTAATAAAATCACATGGTCTCTTGCCACCACTGGTAACAATTAAAATGGTTAAGTAGAAAGGAAAATAGAAAGGAATTTTCTACATCATTTTAGATATACAGTATTTTTGAAAATAGTGGGAATTTTAGGCATGATATTTTGTTTTCCAAACATTCCTAATTTTTATTATAAAATGTCCCCTACTACAAACAAAAGTTTTTGAGTAAGTCATATTCTTAACATCCTTGGAAAGGATTTGGTTGTGTGTTTTAAAAACTTTCTATCACATGACAACTAGAATTTGGGATTTGAATAGATGAGACACAATATAATTCCAGTCTGTGACTAGATTAGTTCACTTATCAACCTGTGATAAAATGAAAGGTCTTTGACTAGAATACCTTTCAGTTGAATGTTTCAAGTAATTTTACACATTTAGGAAAATAATTAAGTTTCTGAATTTTAGATCTTCTTTGAACATATATAAAATTTTATTGCAACAAAAAGTCTGTACAACAACAAATGTTTCTGATCAAAAGTCATTTATTTCAAATACTATCCAATAAAATAATATTTGTCAGATCAAAACATTTAGTTTAAGGGTTTAAGATCATTTCAAACAGTTATAGTTTATTTAAATCTAATAAATCTATCTAGAAATAACATAAAACATTAATTAACACTACAGGAGAAATGTTCTTTCACTTTTGTACGTATAGTTCCTTTTGTATTCCATTCAGTGCAAAAGCTGTCAAATAGTATCACTCTTCCCTAGTTCTTGTTTTTGTTGTTAGGTGCCAACGAGTTGTGTCTGGCTCACAGAGACCCTCATAGAGTTTTCAATGGCTGATTGTTTTGGGGTTGCTTTGGGAGTGGATTGCCTTGTCCTCCTCCTGTTTTTGTGGTGCTGGGGATCGAACCAGATTCTCAGAGAGTTTAGAGCATCACCCTACCAACTGAGCTAAACCCCAGCCCCAGTTGTTCTTAGGTGCATGGAAATACTATTGATGTTTTGTTTAACAAAGTGAAAACTTTTCGTAGCATATCACTACTATATTCCCTTTCTTCATTTCAGTTTTAATGATGCTCATTCTTTAATATATTATTTGGTAGTAAGGAAAATCTGTGTGTTGCCAAACCCGTATGTACAAAGGTCATTAATGGAAGAGTTGAGAATTATATATTTTATCTGAAATACCTGTGCTATCATCAGATTTGGAAATCATTTGTAAAATACTCATCCAGACAATTTTGTGTGTGTGTACTGGAGATTGAACCCAGGGTGTTGTGCCTACTAGGCAAGCACTCTATCATGGAGGTCCATCTCCAGCCCCAGACTACTAATTGTTTCAAATGTTTTTACAGTAGCAGCACTCCAAATAAAAGATACAATAGAAAAACACAGTACTGCTGCAATTGATACAGGGAGAAAGCATCCAGAGCCATCTTTTTTGCTTTCCCTCTTGCCCTCTGGGGAGTTTATGTCCTGGGTAATGGTGTAGGAACTGCTGCTCTTTTGCAGTCACACATTTTTCCCATAAGGAAACTGAGGCAAAGAGAAATGATTTGGCTATCTAAAGCCAGCAAGTGTTCTGAATAGAATCAGAAGGAAAATGAAGCTGTCTTAAATTATAATCTAATCTGATCTATTTTTTCCACTGTCAAAATATGAATTTAAATATTGGAATCATCTAGACGGTTTTTTCTTATTGGTCAAAATTCTCTAGATTACTGATTGCTTCATCTGACCGAAGCTGTGTGGATGAAAATACTGTGTCAGCCCCTTCCTGGCTGTCCACTTCTTTGATCTTAGGATATTCTTAAATCTCAGTACCTAGGACTTTCAACCTCTTAGACAGTTGATTATTCCAACTGTTTAGCACAGAGCCACTAGCTGGTTCCAGGCTATTGATGACTTCATTAAATCCTTCCCAATCTATTTATTTACACAATTTCAAATGGGAAAACTGCAATGAAATGAAACATCTCATTTCCAGGACTGTCCTGAGGAAAAAAGACAATGATGCATATTCACAATTTAGACTAGATGGAACTAGCCACATTTCAGATAGAGAAGTCACATTGTGAGTTTAAAGCCACATTAACCTTAAAGGAGACACTTTCTCCCTTTACATCTGTGTACAGCTTCAACTGATGGCACCATGAACTGTACATGTGGGCCTATGGACATCCTTCTAAAGAAACTGTAAAGCTAGAAAATTAACTCTCACATGGGCTTAGAGCTTTTCCTACAATTGTCTTTCCTTTAGTAATTGTCTCTGTGGCACTTGTTGTTAGGTGCTGTCCAGTCGGGTCTGACTCACAGTGACCCTCACGTTTTACAATGGCTGATTGTTTTGGGATTGCTTCAGGAATGGATTGCCCCATCTTTCTCCCACCTGTGGCAGTTCTGTGGCAGTTACAGGGTGGCAAACAAATACAAAAGTGTCTTACTGAATTATCTTTATTGCCATATTGACCAGTTTCTTATCTTTTTTTTCTTCAGCATAAAAGAAGGCAGTCAAAAAAGACTTCACTTTAAAGCCACAAAAAAGGATTCTAGGATAGAACATCAGCAGTTAAGAATTTTCTTTCTTTCTTTCTTTCTTTCTTTCTTTCTTTCTTTCTTTTTCTTCTTTGCTTTTTTTATTCTTTTGCTGTACTTTGGAGTTGAGCACAGGGCCTTTTACATACTTTTCAAGTGCTCTACCACGGTGGCTTACCTGTAGCCCATTTATTTATTTATTTATTTACTTATTTTGAGACTGGGTCTCACTAAGTTACGCAGGCTGCCTCTCACCTTGAATTCATAATCCTCGTGCCTCAGCCTCTACAGTCTCTGGGAATACACATGTGCACCACCACACCTGGCAAATTTTTATTTTGTGTGTGTGTGTGTGTGTGAATTAGAAGGATAGCTTTTGTTTTGTAATGAGACTTTTACTGATTAGTCACAAATGAACTGCAGAGTGTTTCCTCGATAATGATGAAGCATGAGGACTAAATGGATGGATTGCACACATTTTATAGTTTATCCCACTAAACCACATTTTTCTCTACCTGCTGTGCTCCAAGTAGTTACAAATATTACATTGTTAATAATTGATCAACATTTTAAAAGTAGGTTTCACAATAGGTGTAATTAGATTTCATAATTAAGTTTTTGCTAATGTGTGTTTCTACAGAAGTTCAGGTGCTTAGATTACATTTCGATTTACACTTGCCATCTGCTGAAGTTCTTTCCCTCACTTTGGCATCCTGATCAGATATCCAAATTTCTAAACTAGCTTTCATATGCAAGATTCATTCTAAATTTCAAATACCAGGTTGGTTTCTTAGTCTGCATGGTCTCCATATCCACTGCTGATTTATGTTAGAGGAGCCATTTGTTATTTATTATGTACAATGATATCAAGATTACTTTTCTGTGCTGTATTCTTGTAGTTAACAGCATGCTCTTTTATAACATGTCATTGAGAATATTTATGTTCTGAAACATTATTTTTGAATTGTTAAATATAAATCATTTATATTACAATATTTTATGGGAGAAGCATACACCGAGCTGAATTTTAATGGTGTTCTCCCCCACGTGTCTGTCAGCTTGTTGTGCTGTGGGGACTTGCATGTTGCTGTGATATTGAAAGCTATGCCACAGGTCCAGGAGGAATACCAGAAGGGCCACTCATGGTGGACACATTTCAGCTGAGCTTCCAGA
>VMDO01012429.1:20851-62351 GCA_007922755.1 Pedetes capensis | reverse complement strand
CAGTCTCTCCCTCCCCTGGTTGGTCTCTCTCTCTCTCTCTCTCTCTCTCTCTCTCTCTCTCTCTCTCTCTCTCTCTCTGTCTCTTGCTCTACTGTTCCCCCCCCCCCCTCTCCTAAACGTGGTCTGCTTGCTGATGGCAGAATGGCACTCGGAGATTTGTGCATTGTGTCTGGTTTCCTACGGGCAGGCTGACCCAGTGCCTCCAGGGACTTATCAATAGACCACTCAGAAGAGACACAGACAGGAGAGAGGAGGAGGGGTGGGGGGAGAGAGAGAGAATCAATATCAAGAATAGAAGGAGCTCCGAAGCCATTTTTTTTTTAAAGAAGTATCGGGACTTGGGAGAGGGTGACAAAGAAGGTTTTTCAAAGAGGCAGTGGAGGAGGTTCTAATAAATTTGGAAGGAAACAGTTCCCTGTCTTGGGAAAAGGAGAACTCCTGACTGATTAGCATTCACACCAGGTATGAGATGTTCGCTACCCCTTATCACTGTGTCGCAACCGAGATGGAAAAGCATTTTTTTTTTTCAGGAGACTGAGGGAGCATGTATTTTGCTGTGTTTGTTGTTGGGGGTAAGAGGGGCGGCGTGAGAAGCTGTGGGCATTTGTGTATGGTAACAGGAAGAATGGAAGCAGTACACGGGGGGCGGAAAAGAGTATGGAGTATGTTACTGTCTTCCCTGTCTTTGTGCACCCCTGGGGGGTACCCAAGTTCATTTCTAGCAGGTGGATTTAGACAGGAGTTACTTAACGCTTGACCGCCAGTTTTGAAAAAAAGGGAAAGAAAAACGCTGCTTCCTATGTCTATTAAAGGAAGCTCCAATTCCTCTCTCTCTCTCTCTCTCTCTCTCTCTCTCTCTCTCTCTCTCTCTCTGTCTCCCTCTCTCTCCCTCCTTCGCCCTCTCCCTCCTTCTCCTCACTCTCTCTCTCTCTCTCTCTCTCTCTCTCTCTCTCTCTCTCTCTCTCTCTCGTCTCTCTGCACCCCCATCCCTCTTACCCTCTCTCCCTCTCCCTCTCTCTTCTTTTTTTCCTCTTCTAACCAGACAGCGGGAGGGTTCCTGGCTCCTAGCCAGCCCAAAAGCCTCTAAGTGTTTTGCACTTGTTTCAGGGAGTAGCTGCCCGGGGATTTTTCAGCATTTTCACTAGAGAACAAAGAGTTCTTTACAAAGGGAAGGGGGGGTGAGCTTAATGTCTGATATATGTTTTTCTATTTTTATTAGTTTTTCACCTAAAAAAGAAAGAGACAGGAACTGAACATTCACTCTATAAAGACACAAAGACATTCAAAAGAAATCTAGTTATCTTTTCTCCCCATCACCCCAACATATATATATATGAAAAAATTAAAAGGAGAAAGACTAAGTTGGATGTGTTGCTCTTTTCTCCTCTTTTAATCTTTCTAAATCCAACTGTTCTTATACTCTGTGCTATTTCTTTTCTACTCACAATAAAAGTTGTTCAGGATGCACCTTTTCTTATCATTTCTTTACCTTTTCTATGTCCCCAAAATCTTGTGGAGGAAAGAACAAAAATCTATCAGATAATCAATTTAATGACAAGAACATTTTTACTTCTGCCACTTGGGTAAAAAGTTAATTATGAAATTTCTGCTCCCAAAATACCAATGGGGTACATCGGTTCATTCGATCTCACAAGTTTTTGCATCCATCTGTTTAAAAGGTACCACTTATGTCACTTGTCAGTTATTAAGAAAAAGTAGTAAGGAAGCAGATATTTGTATTTTATATTTTGTTTCTATTACGCAAGTAGCACAACCCCCTAAGAGATTACTTGCCCCATCTATGATATACTAATTCAAGCACAATATAGACTTGACAGAGATTTTCAACAGTTCTGAGAGCCACCTAGCTTTGTGTTCCCCATTTGATTTTTTGCCTATGCATGTATATTTCTACTGTGAATTTGTGCTTGTAGCAAACATTCCAGAATGCTTATCATTTTCAAATTAATGCTCCAACAAAAGAAAAAAGAAATCAGAATGCGAACTGTATGTGCACAGTGTACTAAACATTTTATCTCTTATACATGCTGTACATTTATATTTGTATACTAATATTCTTAAATTATAATCCAAAGGAAATGTTATCTTTCTAAAAGTTCTCTTCTTAATGCATTTATATTGTGACTGGCAATTGAAAATCTTTTTAAGGTATATAATAGACACTAAACTGAGGAAGGGGGAAAATCTACAAGCACCAAAGAAACCTTTAAGTATATATTATGTGCAGCACCCAACTAGAGATAACTATTTTGCTAAGTGAAAATCAGCTGCTACCCTTGTTTCAAGAATCTGAAACTCTTTTCTTCTTTTTGTCACTCCCATTCACTGAAAATATAACGTATTCATTATCCCTGGGGAGGGAAACTGTAAGAAACACTATAAGTACATACATTTTTCCATATTTATGGGATGCATTTGTATCAGTGCTTCTTAAGAGTGCAGTGTCTATCAGGAGAGAGAGCAATGCCTCATCTGTAAACCCTCCTGGCTGGAGGTGTGCGTGCCTCATGTTTGAAGGAACTTGATAACAAGGAGTCTTTTCCGGGAAACCTTACTATGTGTGTGTTGCCTCGGTTTTGACCCTCAAAGAAAAAGGAAGTAGTAGGTGGCCAGTGTTAGCACTTGAACTCACTGAAAGATACTAGAACTAGAAGTTTTGGCCAATCCAAAATTTTCTAGGGTAGCTCACTTGTTACAGTTAGGCGATTTGAAAATTCTTGAATTGCCTTCAGACTTCTATATTTTTGTAAAATTTTGTAATACTTTTAATAGTGGTTAAGGAGCAAACAACCATTAAAAATAAAGCCAGCCTCAAAAGGAGAGAAAAAAGAAACTTGGTCTTTAAAAAAGTTTTATATTGAATGGCAGAGGGGTTTTGTTGTTATTATTTGCTTGTTTTTTATTTTTTCCCCTAAACCCTTTTGTTGCTGTGTCTGTTGTGCCAGAAATTTTGTGTGTGTTTTTTTGTTTTGTTTTCTCTTTCTTTCTTTTTTTTGGGGGGTGTGTGTATAAGGGGGTCTTTTTTTTTTATGTGACCAAAGGGCTTTTTTGAGAAGGGCCCAGGAACTAGGTGTAAAAGCTGCTGCTGATAGCTGCAGTAGCTCCCCTTGATCCAACTCAGACAGCTCTCATCAGCTAGCTGTGCCGCCAAGAGTACAGTGAAAGGTGATAGCTGTCATTCTGGGATTCTTCGTGGATTTGACCTGAGAGTAACACATTCACAGTCGAGGAGAAAAGGGTAAAAAAAAAAAAAAAAAAAAATAGAGGAGGAGGAAAGAAAAGCTCTTTGAGCTGGAATACACTGGCCCTTTCTTCCTGGAGGCAATCCGCTCCAGTTCTTGGCGACGTGTCCTGCACTATCAGATATCATATGACTTTTTATTTAGATTCCTTTTCGGAGAATGGTCTGTTAGGACTCTGTTTGTTTTCTTTTATTTAATTTCCTTCTCCCCTCACCCGCTAGTTTTGTGTATCTGTGTGTGTCAGTGTGTGTGCACGCTTGCATATGTGTGCACAATTTTTATCTTTGTTTTTGTTCTGTTGATCTGATGCTGTATTTAAGGACAAAGCTTTAATTATTTCACTATACGGGTTTAATCATTTGCCAAAAAGAAACCTCATTCTAGGGTTTTTTTGGGAGGGTCCCTTTTTAAGCACATCCATTAACACATGAGGCTGCAGATCCTAAATACTTGCTGGCCTTTGGGAGCCCACTCCCTCACCTTAATTTAACCCTCCTCCTCATCAGCATTCACAGCCCTGTAAGTTAGGAAACACCTGTGCTGAGTTGAGAGGGAAATAAAAGTGCAGGCAACTTCTTCAAATCAGTACTCCTACTTTCACTTTAATAAACTTTTCTTTATCCTTGATTTTTTTGGGGGGCACCCTCTGCTGAGCTTGAAAACATCAGAGATAGTGAACCATGTGTCTGTGGAGCTTTTGTGAGGCCACCTGAGTACCCCTGGAAAGTAGAGCAGGAGCTGAAATTCATTCAGAGACTTAAGAACTAAGTAAGAGATTTAAATAGGATCTGTAAGATCTGTGAGCCGTTCAGGGTTTAGTGATAGATGATAAAAGGAATATTTAAGGTACTTAAAGAGGAGAAAGAGAAATTGCCAGACAGGAATGATGCAGGCATTTCTGCTGCAATTAGTACTTTAAAAACCTTAATCAAATTTTTATTTTGTATATCTCAAAATTTAACCAATCGATGTGTGATTGCCTTCTTCTCCATGCTTGCTATGAAAAACAGATGAATTATACAGACAATTATTACTGGGTTTCTCCTAAAGTGTTGATGTCTTTCTATTTCAGTTTTGAAGAGTTAAGATTTTAGTTAGCAAAATAGAAATGTAACTTCTCTAGGTACACGTATGATAGTATATATATTCTTCTTACCCACACATAATATAATATATTCCTTTTGTAGCAGGATATATTTTTGTATAGGAACACAGAGGACTGTCTTGAAGGTTCAGATGACCATTACATTCTTTAAACACATAGTTTTTCGGTTTTTGTTACTTGCTCTCAAATTATTTTCATAGACCTTAAATTTGTAATGCTTTATCATAGCTAGAGCTAAATTTTGTTGAAACTTGGAGGAAAATTAATTTCACCCCTTTACAAGCACCCGAAAGGTAAAAGAGAACTATTTTTCAGTTCAACACAAAATTTTAGGAACCTTTTTCCCCCAACGGGAAACTCCAAAACAGCTTTGTTTCAGAATGTTAAGCTTGGCATGGATAAGAAATGAAAAGTTTTGCTTTGTTTGAGGAAATTTGTTTTTGAAACAACAATGTTATATTTTTAAATTGCCTGCTGAGCATGCGCTGTCTCTGACTTTATTCATAGTTTTAAACACACACCAAAGTGCAGTCTTCTGAATGGCCACAGGTAAGGCTGTTGATTTGTATGATCTTTCTCTGAGGTACCTTCAGTGAGTCTATTCAGTTTTCCAGAAGGGAAAAGGGCAAGAGCTGAGTTCAGACCTGGATACCCTTCTAAATATCATAGAGCAAAAGTAAATTGCCCATGAAGGCTTGCACATTGTGCTTAGGGTAAGTACTATTCAACTTTCCTTTTATATAAGAGTTGCCTGCCTTAACTTTTCAGCTTATTACTTGCAGAGTAAATTAAGAAAAAAAATTAACTCAATGAGGTATTTGCCTGAAACAGAAAATTTGCAGATTTTTAAGGGCATCTATTGTGCATAAATTTAGGATACAAGAATTTGCCTGTGAAATGATTGCAGCTCTGTTCTTACAGAGCAAAGATGTGCTAGTCTGAACATGCCTGATCTCATCTGGAAACGAAAGCTAAATCTAGGTGGGCCTATAATAATAACAGAAAAGGAATACATGTATCTTTTGTGCAAGCTTTTTTCTTTTTAAGGTAGTCTTCCAAAGGAAATAACAAAGAAGTAGGTTCTCTTGTTTAATAAGTAGTCATACTTTACTTCTGCAGATATATATTCCCAGTTGTTCTTGGATGTTTTGTTTTGTTGTTGTCATCGCTGTTGAAGTATATTCTTTCCTGTCAGTGATTGTTAACACTTTCCATTTTTCAGAATGCTTTATCTCTGTTAACTCCATTTGATGTTTCCTCAGTTACCTTTCTCAGATCTGCGGTGACCCTCTCATGCTTTGCGATTCTTACTGATTCCTGCCAGAATCTACTTCATTAGCTATTTTGTTATAGTTATAGTGGAGATAATCTCATTTTTCAGGCCTTTATAACTATCCACGCAAATAACCCTTTGAGATAAAATTTCTCATAGTTATTCTTGACTCATAACTGAACTTGTCTTGAAAAGGTTTGAAGAAAATCCAATTAGCTGTTTTTTGAGCTCTAAATATTCTAATAAATGCAAATGAAATTTTTTACAAAATACTTATTGATATGCAATGCTTTTCTAATTTGTTTTTCTTTTCGTGCTCTAAAACAGAGCCGAAACTTAAATTTTTTTTAAAAAAGAAAGATTAAGAAGCCTGCCAGATTAATGCTGATATTTTAAATATCCAATTTGAAATAATCCATGTTTTAGTTTTTATTCAACATATCACCTTTCAATGTCAGTACTATTTTGTGCAGGTATACACACACACACACACACACACACACACATATAAATACACATACTTAAATACAAAGCCACTTAACATTTATATTAATTCTATTTTTACATAAAAGAGAAAGGATTAGCATTAATGTAAAATTTCTTCTAAATTATTATATTTTATTATTTATTCCTATATTTTAAAAATCCAATAACTGTTGCTTCATCCTATTATTTAATATTTATGCTTAACACTTATATTCTAATAATTTATCTTAATATAGAAAATGTTTCATATGTCTTACACAATCTTGCATTTTATGCAGTGATATTAATGTTCAGGTTTATTCAAACACAATTTGCTTTGCTGCGTATCTATTAGAGTTCTAAGAAGTTGGTTTTCTGGGGTTTTTTCCCCACTTTCCTAATCTAGAAAGACTATGGCCATCTTTTCTTTTATATGATTTCTTTATTTCTTCAGTATTCTGAAGAAAAACCTTTTTTAACCTGTCATCTCCTAGAAAGCTTTCAAACAAGTGGGAGACATAATGTTTACCTTGTTTCTCTGGGGTCTTTGTTTGCCCTCATTTTACCACCAGCAACTCTGAAAAAAGCAACAATAATAAGCATGATATGATAATTCCTCTGATCACAGAATCGGGAAATACCAAAGAAAATTGTGGCATATGTAGGAAAATGCCAAGAGCTTCTCCAATAAGATCAGCTGCTTTAGTACTTTTTTTTTGCCCTCCTGAATTTTGTTTGTAACTTTTTTGGCTTGGTGAATCGTATCCCCATAACCTTATGAAGCCACAGCAAATTCCCAATGTCACAACAACACTGTGCAACCAGGAAGAGCCTGGAAGAGCTGATCCTGGGTGGCTGCAGGTTTCCCCAGCAATGATACCAGGTAGGAGGAGTGAGGAAGTTACTCTTCTTTTTGCATCTTTCCTAGTCTGCTCAACCAGCCAGCTGGAGAGATTTTCTTTATGTAGCTTTCCTTCAACTCTCTGAGGCTTTTCCTTTAATATCAATGACTTTCTACTTCTTCCAAGACATAATTCATATAACAAAGCATCCCGCTTTTGTTTTATATTAAAACATGGGAAGTTGTGGGAAATTGGGAGGGGCAAAGGAAAAGGGGCTTAGGGTGTCTGGGAAATACCTAAAAAAGCATCAGGTTTGTAGCTATGTTTGTGGATGCTCAGGTCTGTAACTTTCTATTCTTCTCCAGGGCCTCTAAGTGGTTGAAAATAGTGAATGGGATAACTATAGGGTGCAAACTATGATCTAACTGATTCAGTAGATGGAGCTCTTCCCCCTAAATCTGTATCTAAATCAACATCCAACTTCAGTTTGTGGGGCTCTCTGTTTCAGGTGTGTCATAGTACACACATAGTACACATGTAAAAGCAAGGCCTACTTAGCTGGAGGAAGAGAGTTCCTGGCACTTTTCAAAGGACCTGAAGCATTTGTTCTGAAACACAAAACTGCAGGGGAACAGTAAGGATGGAGTGGGAAATGAAGGTTACATATCTAAATTTCTCCCTGTATTTGAGGGTATTCTTCAATGTGAAGTTATCATAGAAGTGATTAGTACTTTAAATCTAGAAAAACATACGACACATACAAGATTTGTGGCAAATCTTTGAAGCTATCTAAACTATGCAGATCTCCTTTGATTTGATTCTGCAAAGGAATCTTAATGCTGTAATGCAATTGTTTCATCCAATTAGTCTAGAGAACCTGGATGAACTGTTACAAATTCTGAATTGTGACAGCATGTGGAGGGCAAAGCAGCTATTTTAGTAAGATGCCTTTAGAGGAGCCAAAATGTTTTTGGTCATACCTAAAACTGGTATCTGTTTTAATGTAGAAGGAACCACTTGTTTATTTCTTTTAAAATTAATCAAAATGCATGATTGCCACAAAAATCTTGTCAGTGTGATATTATTTTCAAGACCAATAAAATCAGTTTCATCATGTCTTTCCTGGTGCCAGGAGGGGAAATATCTGTATACTATATGTAACAAATTATTTTCCTTGCTCTAATATCTTCTCACAGATTGGAGATATTACTGAATATATCTTGTTAGATCTTGATAAGATCATTTGGCTAGAGAAGAACTGGTCTTGGCTTTAGTACCAAAAGAAATAGCACTGTTAAAGAACTTGGATTTCCTTTGCACACCACGTGTCTCAGTCCAATACAGTCCAGGAAAATAGAGAGGATGAGACGAAATTATTCCTAAGCAGCCGCCGTAGGCCAAACACTGAAACAGTGCCAACCTGGACCAATCAGACTGACTTCTCAGAAGATACATGCTTTTGTCAAACACTTACATAAAGAGAAAGAGGGAGGAAGTCCTTGAAACTGCATTCGTATGAATGATTCTTCACTAATCTCAATAAAGTCTATGGTGATAAATTCAGTGATTTTTATTCTTTTATAAAGTAGTACATCTAAGTTTTCTTGTCCACCTACGGGTCTCTAAACATTGTGCTCTCTCATCTTTTGAACAAAACTATCCTTTCAAATTGAAGCAAGTGAAAAACTTCTCACAGAGAGCAAAGAGATAAATTGATGGAAACTCAAAATCAATTCCAAACCCATTTCTGGCATGATGAGAATAACATTTGTGCTGTGTTTAAAGCAGTTTAAAACAAGAAAATCATAAAATGATCAATATACTTAAAGCCAAAAATAACCAAGAGAGAACAATCTATAATTCATTCCCAGTCCCAAAACCCCACATTTTTGATTGAACATGAAAATAAATGAATATATCTTTTATAAAGTGGCATTGTGAGTCTTATAAATAGCAATGATAAGATGCCAAGCATTCAACTCTATTTGACCTATGTTTTCAGAGTTTTTGTTGTTAGGTGCCGTCTTAGAACTAAACTATTATGTATTTATTTATTTGTACATATTATGACAATGAAAAGAGAAAAAGTTAAGATTGTTATTGTTAAAGATTGTTAAGATTGTTAAAGATTGTTATAGTGAACTACATCACCACTTAACTGTCTGTGTACTATAAAAGGCAAAAAAAAAAAAAAAAAGTTTACCACAGCAAAAGAATATTTGAGGCTATGTCAGAAAGTCAGTGATTTGGTCAGTGCGGATCAGATTTAATATTTCTTTAAAACACCTTTACTCTTCACTAATTTATTAAATTCAATGAACACATAAATCATACATGTTTTACACCTATTATTTTAGTAGATTGTTTTGAAAGGCTAAATTGACACTAATAAATTTTGAACTTGTACATTCAAACTCAGTGAAATGCTACCATGTAGATTTACAAAAATCTCTCTAGTTTTAAGATTTTGCTCCCATGAATAATTTTCTACCAATTTTTCATAGTCATTTTACTGACTAGGTATTTCTTAATCAGTTAAAGTAAAATTTTTTACCTAGATGAGAAAATGCTAGCTGAAGAAATTAAAATGACAACAAATTGCATAAGCACATTTAGTTTTGTACAGTAGGAATGGTGATCATTCTAATGAGCACCGTGACAAATGTAACTACAGTGAAGCCTGTGTGCTTACATCAGTAAGAATGAACTCGGTGGGCAAGGTCAGAATGGTGACATAGAATCCATGACAGAGAAGGGATTAACATTTAGTTATTGGAGGTGTTTAAAGCTTGTGGCTGGGTGCAGTATTGACAAATGTGGAAAAGAAGAGTCAATCAATTTAAAAAATATATAGAAAGGCAGAACTTTTTCCTACAGGATACAATCAACTGTAGAGTTCAACTGTTGAAGGGAATTATAGCAACATCATAAGCTTTGGATGTCCTCTGTGATAATAATTGTAAAGAACTATTATGCACATCTACTTAAAGATTCATATAAGTATAACTGTTATAGCAACTTGTTATGCTATTGTTTGAAGTTGAAAAGCTGTGCTTTAAATGTCAGCATAGCAAATGTCACCATCATAGAATCATAATCATTGCATCTTAAAGCTTGAAGGAGCCTTATATACCTCAATATGGGTGAATGGGTTAACCAGCCCTCCAGAGAATATTGGACCTCTGGTGCAACGTGTGTGTGTGTGTGTGTGTGTGTGTGTGTGTGTATGTATGTATATATGTATATATGCATGTATATATTTTATATTATATATATTATATATATTTTTTTCATATATGTTGTTGTTAGGTGCCATCATGTGAGGTCCAACTAATAGTGACCCTATGTACAACAGACCAAAATACTCTCTGACACTGTGCCATGCCCAGCACTATGTCAGTGCTTTTCTGCTATTCATAGGGTTTTCAATGGCTGGTTATTTTGAGAGTGGGCTGCCAGGTCCTTCTCCCAAGTCTACAGCATTTGGTGTTCTCAGGCTGTCTCCCATCCAAATACTAACGAGGCTCAACCCTGCTTACCTTACCTTCCGAGATCTAATGGGATCAGTTGCCAGGGAGCTGTGGCAACTTAGCTATACACACACACACACACACACACACACACGAATGTGTACACACATATATACACATATATACATGTATATATATATGTATGTGTACACACATATATACACACATGTATATATGTATGTGTACACACATATATACACACATATATATATACACACTTGTATATGAGTGTGGGGCTGGGGTTTAGCTCAGTTGGCAGAGCGCTGCTCTGCAGTCTCTGAGGACCCCAGTTTGATCTCCAGCACCACAAAAAACGGGAAAAGAACATGGTAATATACTCCTGAAACAATCAGCCAATGAAAACCCTGTGAGGGTCACTATGAGTCAGTCCCAACTTGAAGGCACCTAGCAATGACAAATATATAAATGTATATACATAAATACACAAACACACATATAAAACAATGGCTTGTATTTAGAAAACAGAATTTAAAAGAAAACCTTAAAACCAGAGAAAGTAACGCTGCCCAATTTATTTGGACCAGTTGTACTCTACATTGGTTTTTGTGAACCAGGGACTCTAAACAGGGAACAGCACAATTTACAGGAAAAAAAAGTTTTATTTTTATCAGAAGAATTGGAGGCCTAACAGATTAAGAAATACTATCTGAGATTAAACTGCTTACTTTTCCAATAAGAAAACTTAAAATACAGCAACGTTTCTTAAGATGAGAAAGGCAAAGCTGGGACCAGAACTTGTTTTTCTAACTATGGTGTACTCCTACACTGTAAGGCTGACCACAAAACTGATTTATAGAATGAGAAAGTGGATGGTATTCCAGGAGGAAACAAAGAAGGGTACAAAGGAGCCAAACCCTTGGGATTCCTATTTCTATACCAATAAACTCACTGTAGATGGAGCATGGGAAGGTCTCTGTGGTGGGGATAAGGCATTCTAGGGGAATAATAGAAAATGCACTGAGATTTATGCATTCCCTGGAGTTTACACTGTTCCTGACCCCCATAACCTTATATCTCATTTTTCTTCTTACATTTATCACATCCCCCCCCCAAAAAAAGACGAAGAAAGAAAAGAAAAGGAAAACTTTTGAGAAATTGTAGTCAGAATATTCTTTTAGAAAGAAGTTCCTTCCTGGAAGTCTTCTGTACAAGTAGTATATTTTATTAGCTTACCAAAGTATGACTTTTAATCAGACTGTGCTGATTCAAGAAGCTTGTACACATTACAAACTGGACTACTTCTTGTTTCCTAACCATGTATGATTCCTGTTCCTTTTTCCCTTGGATTCCCAAATAGAAGCAAATTCTTCTTCCTTTATTTCTATGATACTTTGTGTCTTCTAAGATCCTTGCCATACTTAATCCTATGGATTATCTATTTGTGTGTTTATTCATAATATAAAGAACAGGTCTACATAATTTTGGCCAGCATGTTTAATTTTACTGGGCCTCACTTTCCATATCTATAAGCAGGAAAATCATACCTACCTTGCTGAGATATTACAAGAATTCTACAAAATGGAGTCTCTAAGGTGCTTAGCAGAATGACTAACTCTTAGAACTCACTCAATATTTTTGTTATTACTTGTACTGCTACTACTATTAATATTCATCTATTTCTATTTCTTTCCCATTAATATAATTCTTGAAGTCATAGGTCAACCTTGTTGTTGTTGTTAGGTGCCATCGAGTCAATATAGGTCAACCTAGTTGAGTTAAATATCTGATCATACAGTAAACAGGACCTTTACATAATGGAACTGGATAAGAATATACAAAATCTTTTTCTGCAAGTCTGTATTATACCTTATTACTTCCTCACAAAGATCCTTAAATTCTGTCCTGAAGATTTAAAATAGTGGTGATCATGGCCAATGCCTGCCCCAGGTACACCATAAAAGATGTCAGTGTTGCTCACTGTAGACTGTGCCACATTACCATTCAGATTCTCCACAGACCCCCAACAACTTATGATGGCTCTTTGCAGCATTTCCAGAAGTGTCTGCTTGTATTTCTAGTTTATGTGATTAATGAGCTTGTTATATATCTCTCTCTCTGTAGCCTGAACTAAAAACTTTCACTTTGGAGAGTGGGTCAAGATCTTGAATTTAATTTTGGTTGCATGTGTTATAAGTCAATTGTGTATTCATTACAGTTATAGATTCCCTCTTCAGCCATATATTTTCATGGCCATTGGAGGCACCTGAATCTGTGTTGAATGCCCTTAGATTTTACTTTGGAGACTTGAAAATGAGGCAGTGAACCACTTTTGATAGCTTGCTGTCAGCTTTGGCATTTTCTTCCCTTAAGTATCTAATCTGATCTAAATTTGAAGAAGGGAGCAATATAGCATTTGAAATTAGCTAGAGTATGGCATTGTAATTTTATGTCAATGAGGTTTATAGTCAGTTCAGTTTATCTACACATTGCTGCTTTTCAAGCATATGACCACACCCTGTGGAAATGGAAAATTTCCCTTAAAAATGGAAATGATAAAATAACCTAACATGTAAGGATAGAGATATAACATTAAATGCATGGCTTAGCTTCAGGCAGGACATTATATAAGGTGGACTGAGAATATATATATGGATCTTGTTAGTCCTTCGATGTTTCAGTGAATAGTGAGACAATGACAAAGAGGTGGATAACGCATAACACAGTAATGCTGAGGAGGGGCTGACAGCAGGGTGTGCTCAAGTCAGGAAGAATGTTGCATTTTAATCATCAGGAAGATCCATTTATTTGAGAGTTAGCTGGTATTTGTGAGGGGAAGAAGGTCACATTTAGTAAGAACTGCTAATTCAATAAAAGGTTTTGACTTCGCCAGAGTAATGGTGTTGGCATCAAGAGAAGAAAGTTTTGCAGATTTCTGTGTGTGCACTTGCTGTTACTGGTGTTCCTGGTGGGTGGCTGAATCATCCTGATGGCATTCAACAGGAACCAGCTGCTGAGAATATTAAAATGCAACCATTTATTCCTCTAGAGAGACAGTAGCATCTGCAAAGTTTTCCTATCTTGATAGTACAGATAATCCCAGGGAGCATTCTCTAGTAGTTTTAACTCTCTACTCCTTTCTACATTTTCTTCTCATCATTCTCATCAGTATCACACGTCCTGATGGGAGACAACAGTGTCTGAGTCCTGAGTCAAGAGCACTTGGCCAAAAATTTAGAGTTGCCTTTTGGGCTTTGCCCTGATTTTCAGTCTCAAGCAGGGAAAGTGGTGTTCCCCTTATGTGGCCTGACTTCTTTGTAAGGAGCCAGCCATTCTTACAGCCTTCAGGCAGCTCTAGCAGCATTAATATAGCAAATCCGCCACCGTCACCACCAGAATACAGTTTTCTGAGCTTTCCTGTGTACTTGCAAAACTTGTGGGTTTGTTGCTTTACTCGTATGTTGTTTGTTTAATTTGTTATTGGTGGTGGTTTTTCGTTTTGGTTTTGGTTGTTAAGCTAGCATCAACAGTTGGGGGAAAAGGAGGTGGGAAAAGGAGGTCTGAACTCCTAATCTACTAAGTCTTTCCCATCTCTAATAGTTATGAATAATATATTGAGCTGATGGAAAAAATATTGAATATATTCATTATAAATTATATTCACCAGTCTGTTGCCTAGAGAATAAAGGAGCAAAGCAGTTGTCATGAACTACTTCCTTACAATACATGTACTGGTACAACAGAGTTCTGTATCTTTTTTTTCCCACTGTATATTGTCCCCAAACACACGCTCTACATGTCTGAGAGGAACTACAGACGGGGTACCTGATGGGATGACAGACAGCCAAGTTTCTGATGGGTAGAGAAACATTCACAATGGAGTCTGGGTCCTAAACAGAAGCAGCTTTGGAGAAGGTATTGATAGTACCATGTGCTTTTGAGGAATCACTGAAGTCAGTTTCACATAGAAGAAATTATTCAAATGCTGTGTTGCTGAGGGATTGTAGTTCCTTTCATTAGAAAGGAAATTCATAATTTTGCTCCTAAATTTTTTAAAAATTAGCATGGATAATTAATCTATCGGCAATGTTGCATTCAGAAATAAGTGAGCAAGAATAGAAGAAAATTCAGAAATATTTATCACATGTAACTTCAAAAATCATTCCATGCTTTTCTCCATCAGTTTTCCTTCATTATTATGTTTGTGTTTAGAATTTGATAAAATGAAATTGTATTCCCTAAGCACTTACTAGGTATTATTGTGAAACATTAACCAGAAGCATGATCAAGAGGGAAGTAGTCATAATTTTTTTTTGTCAGACAAATAATCTACAGAAAAGATAATGGGGAGTTAACATAATACCAAAATAGTCTTTTCCTGGCCAAATAACAGCCAGGCTCATTATGTATCAAGTTTGTCACTGTAAGTAACATGCAAATATGTGCCAGAATAGAGAGAAACCATCTAAGATCATGGATTAAGAGAGTACAACCCTACTATACAGTACAAGACATTTTTAAATTAAAGCAGCTTGCAGAAAGGTGCAACAGGAAGCTCTGGCCTTTGTCTGAGGTCTCAAAACAATGGATATTGATGAGCAGAATCTGCCACAGAGAAGGCCTTGCTATATCCCCTCAGCATCAATGGGCTAGCCCTTATAAGAGAGTCCAAGAAATCTGTGGTACCACCATTAAATTTATAGTGACATTAATTTAAACCACCAGTCCCAGCATTATTTATCATTACGCATTTCCAAGATGATTTTTTTTCCTATGCTCTCTTTAAGAGCTAAAACCCATCAGAGCCGATGAAGAACAAGTATAAATTTAGAGCAGCCACATTTACCAATAGTTTATAATAATCTCAGAGGAGAGAGAGAGAAAGTAAGAGAGAATGAGAGAAGTGGTAAAATATGTTTTCAGGAAAATTGTAATGTCCACCATTTAGATCAGGTCACTAGAAACAATAACAGCTAGCCAATTCCAGAGTGGTATATCAGAGTAGCAGATGTAGCAGGATTTTCCCAGCTCCACCCTTCCTTACAGGACAAATTGCTTAACCTGTCTATGTAATAGCGTATTTGTCAAATAAATAGAAAACCATCTATCCTCATCGACTTCACAGCAGTATTGCTAAGGCTGATTGTGCACACTTATATAAATGTATATGTTATAGCTGGCTATTTACAGCAGGGGAGAATGATTTTAAAATAAATGAATCAGGGTTTTATATATGCATCTGTTGTGAAGGTCAGTCACTTTTTTGTTTAAGACCACCTCTGCTAATTACCAATTGCTTAAACACTTGAAGATGATGACTGAGCCTGTATCACTGCTGTGAAATAGAAGGTTTTTGAAATCTAAGCATGATTATAGAGATTCAAAAAACGTGTCCATATATTTAAGGATCCTAATGGCCTTACTCAAAGCAATACAAACCTATTAAGCAAAATAAAAGGTAAGTTTTGCCAATAGATACCTTTTTTAAAAATCCTAAGTCAAGGATATATCAATTGGTCTAGTACCAAAGTATAATTCTAGCTGTAGGAGTAAGCTGCTTTTGTATATTAGACACTTGTTTTTAAAATATGGGACAAAAGTACACAGAAAGGACAGGATAAGCTTCAGCCTATACAAGCCTCCTAGGCATCTGCCTCAGGCTACTGGTCTGTCCCAACAACAAGCAGGCTCACTATATATCAGGCCCCTAAGATCATTGGAAAAGAGACCACATTCATCTTACTCTGTACTGCTGTTATTCTTTTGATGTTTGTCTTGGCTCTTTAATCTTTCCTTTCTTCATTCAGACCTCAGTGGAATGATAATGACATGAAGAGGGCAGGTGAAGATAAATGTGATTTTTTAGACATGACTGTTACCCTCTAATAGCTTTTCCTCTGGCCCCTTCCAAGCATCCAGGAAAGAGAAGTTTAGCTTCCATGGAGAGTGAAGTCATAGCTCCAACTTAGCATAAGCAGAAAAGAGTAAGGGAACAAGCTTACTGTTAGTGAAACAAGTGAGTTTCTCCTGGGCTGGAACCAGGTTCTTCTATTTCCTCTATTTTTTTTTTCCCAAACTGAAAAGAGTTATTGTGGTAACTCACCTGTGCTTCTGAACCCGTGTGCACAAGCCCAAGATCTGCTCAAGGTAAGGCTAGCAAGGATTCAGGGGCAGGATTTACATCCAGAAAACTCGGCTTCTTTTTTGTAATTTCTGTTTGTTTTGTTTTGTTTTGTTTTCAGGAAAATTTATGTTTTTACAAAATATGTTTCAATCTGCAGACACTGATATCCTGGGCATCCTTAGGTTGTGACAGAAGTGGGGATTAGTGGATATGACAAACATAGCAGAAGCCAGTGCCATTGCAATCTATCAAATATGTTAGCAGACCCCAGATTTTCCTGGTCCTTGTTGCAGAGTTCAGCTGCATTCTTCCTCTAGGAAGACAGGGTTGACTGAGAGGTTCAAGAGTGGTGGTATGTGATTTTTTGTTTGGGTCTTGGTAACTATGGGGCTGGAATGCCTTGTTAAAAACAATAACTAGAATCAGGGCCAGCTTTAAAAGGGTCCAGCCTATGCAGCTGCACTGGGCCCCATGTTTGATTTAATGCTTTACTGTTGCTATCTTGCAATTCTTAGTAATTTTTTAGTAAAGGAACCCACATTTTACATTTTGCCTTGACCTCCACAAGTTATGTAGCTGAGCCTGCCTGGAATTCATCTTTCTTTGGCATGCCAACTGAAGGTATCAGTCACAAGTCCTTTTACTGAAAATGGTCCCCTCTGTTGATTCCTCAGAATTTTATTCCTCCACTAAACTCTTTGAAGATTTCTGTCCAAATAATGTGATTCAAAGAACCCATCTCCTTCCTTCCTCCAAACACCTCTAGTTGATTATGATCAAGGTGATCGTGTTTTATATTGAAAAACTCTAAAACTGTCTTTGCCAAATTTTGTTTGTTTGTTTGTTTTTCCTAGAGGTTAATACTTAGAAGAAATAGTTATGTCATGGCAGTGAGGTCTTTGCTCTTTAATGAGTCATTAAAATGGGCACCAGCCACTGGATTGAAATTTTAAAAAGAGGATCTAGCATTCATGTTATCTTAGCTGTGGTACTTTCCACCCATCGTGTGCTCAAAACACATCAGTGTCCTGGCACTGCACTTCTGCCCTGTCAGACCCTCCCCAGTGCCACTGCTGGCTACATGTTCTCTATCCTTCCCCTCATTGTTCCTCTGCCTTCAACAGGTATCAACCCACTCATCCTTCTTACTCAAAAGACAGACAAGAGTTTCTCTCTTCAAGCCTGCATATTCTAATGAGAAGAATTCTTGCTGAGTTTTTGGACATGCACACTAAGCCCTGCCTCCACCTTGGGGAGTGTCAATTACAGAACTGTAAGGTCTGGACCAGTCCCTGTAGAGATGGAGGGGCCTGCCCACAGTGACAGTTTGTCAGGAACCAAACCTTACCAGAAGAATCCAGGCCTCCTGACTTCCGTCAGGTATGCATTCAATAACTAGAGCTTGTCGACATTCCTAAAAGATAAACTAGCCATAACTATCCCATAAACCAGTTTTTGAGCACCAACAAATGACAGAGAAAACATGTATCAAAACTATGAAAGAGTTCTGTGCCATAAGCAACCTGACTGACCACCTTGAGCTCGTGAGCCTCTCTGAGCTATAAAACACTTCCTGTCACCCCAAAGTTGTGAGGAGATCCCGAGAGATGCTCACCTAACCCCAAGCCTCACTTACTCCAGAGTTCATGGTTACTTCTTCTCCCTGCCCTCCTCCTCTGTCACCTCCCTTCACACCTCTATTCTCCCCCCTTTAGGAAAGGAAAGAAAACAGGAGGAATCTCACAGAGATGACTGAGTGATTTTGTGCGTTTTAAGTGTAGGAGATTAGATTAACCTACCTGCCTGAGTCTACACCTGTCCCATCCGGGAATACTGGGTGCAGTAGACTTTGGAGAAGGACCCGGCAGCCTGTTCCTGAAACCATCAGCCATTGAAAACCATGAAGAGCAGAGAAGCACTAATAGAGTGCTGGTCATGGCACAGTGTCAGGTAGTGTTTTGTCTGTTGTCCATAGGGTGGCTACAACCACCCTGCTTGAAGCAAAGGCTGAAGTTTGCAAGCTTTTAAATGAATGCTGACCTCCCGTCTAGCAACAACATAACTGTGGCATGAGAGAAGTATAGGAGAGCCAGAAGCATAACTGATATACCATGGCATTCCTTGGTGTGTGTGGGGGAGGGGGGTTTCAGTGGTTCACCAGCTCCAGACAAGGCCCTAGGTAAAACCTGAAAAGGAAACTCAGTCCTTTTCAGTCCTGGCCACCCCCTTCACCTTCTACTCTTCCAGCTGAGCTCAGAATCCTGTGTTAATCTAACTCCTTCCTTCAACTTCCCTTGTTCCAAAATTGCCCATGCCCCTTCCCCCCAGCCACAATTCCAAACTGATTTACACTGAAGTAACTCTACTTGAGTTGAAGAGATTAGAACATCAGGACACAAAGGGCTTCCTTGCTCTGTGGGATGTTTGCATCTCAGAAGTGTTACAAGTTGAAATGTACCTCATTAACAAGGGGCTTCTTATGCTCCCTGCCTCCTGAGCCCAGCCAGTCTGCCTACAATGAGCCATGTCCTGATGGATGCCTCTGTACCCACCTCACCCCCTCTCTTTAGGTTTAGGTACACATGCGATAGGAACTCAGAAAAGCAAATGTTTTCCCTTGGGAGAGAGTAAGGGAGGAAGTGTAGGTTTATATAGTGAATAATCAAACCCAGGATGATTGCAGAGGCTCTCTCTTACGATCATGTGCCACAATACTACTTTTTTTACATATGAAAATAAGTTTCTATCTTGGGTGGCCAAGGCCCTAATGGGCAAGTTTATGAGAGTTGTGCAAGGAAGTTTAAAACCCAAGTGCTTTTTGGTAAGTCAAGGCTCCTACCTCCTGTGACCTCTGAGCATTTGCAAAACTGAAAAATCAGCCATCTAGAGTCTCCTCTTATTACAGATGAGGCTGTTAAGGCTCAGGTGCCACAAGGCTTTTCTCCTAGGTCACCCAGTTTAACAGTAGAGCTGAGTTTGGGGCCCTTGGGCCTCTAGAGTAGTGTTAGATTTTCCCCATAGTTAGAGGAACTCCTAGGATAGCTTTCATCCATCCCTTGCAGGCGGCCTTCCCTTCTTCCACTCATTTGTCTTTACTAGTTGTTGCTCCTGCAGTTAGAGAGAAAATGTTAGCACGAGAATCAAAGGGAGACTGTAGAACATTAGGGGAATATTAGCAACTATGGAAAAGACATTTTGACCTATTTCTGCAGTTATCAATCAAGTAGTATTTGTTGCCAGGAAATTCACTGGTGGCAGGTGGGAGGCTGGGTTATACTAGCAGCCTCTTCTCAGGGGCCCTCCAGTTACCGGAGGTGGTAATTAGTTAATAAAAGGGTTAACTTCAAACACACTTTAACCAAATCAAATTGTAGAGTGAAATATCATATTGCTGCTGTACAAACCGACTCACAGCTGGTAACATTAGTCAGTATATAGGCCCCAAATTCTGACTTTTCAGCATTTTCAGATGAGTGTCTGGCAGTGAGAGAATACCCCAGGCACTTTGTTATGAAGGAATAGGAGATTTTTAACTAATGTAAGAGCCTGCATAAATGAAAAATTCGTTATTCTCATTAGACTTTTTGTAAAATTGTTAGATATTCAAATAATATGTAACCAAGCCAAACTTCAGGTGGTTGATAGGAAATCTAAAGCCAGGAGTTTTAATTTTTTTTCTTATTTTGTTTTTTTCCATGACATGTTGGCAAATGATAAAAGCAATTCACTCTGCTAACCAGATATGCTGGGCAGAATTCCCCCAACAGTGATTTCATGCCATGAAAAGCACACGAAGTCTGGCCTGGCAAGGCCTGGCAAGCAGTACAGGTTTTGTGTCCGTGGCTTGGGTTTGAATCCTACTTTAGCCCCAACTAGCTCCATGGCCAAAGGGTATTCACCTAACCTCTCTGAACCTTTAGCTCCTCACATAGAAAATAGGCAAAATACCTATCACTTATGGTTGGTATGGGGATCAAATGAGATAACATACATAGAAAAATCCACATATAAAGAAAAACACTGCCAGGTACACACTAACATGTTGAAAATGATCTTATCTTCCTCTATTTTTCTTATATGTTTATAAGTCTTGTTTATTTTAAAAAGTTAATTTTTTCCAATAAAACTTACACCTTTTGCTGTGATAATAACAGGAAATACTACTGGATACCCTGAAGACTGATCTGGTCAGTCCTCTTGGAATAACTACCTGCTGGCCACTTCATCTTAGCCCCAGTTAAACCTAGACTTCCCCTTATTAGTCTTTTCTGGATTTATGCAGCCAGAGCATAGAATACACAACAGTCAAGTTAGCTGGACCCCTTGATAGCCCAGCCCCAAGGCACCTGGCCGTCGGTGAGACAGTGGAGCATATAAACAGCTGGAGTTCTTCATCTCTCTTCTTTACCTCTCCTGTTCCACCTCCCCTTGAATTAGGAGACATATCAGACACCTTGTTGTGGGAATTCCTCCTGCCTGAATTTTTTTGAAAACTTTTTCCATTTGCTGTGTCTCCATTTTCACAGAGATTAATTCTGATTTGGTTCGCCTACACTTTTGACGTTCTAAAAGCTTTCCATTGTGGGCAGATTGTCTCGACTACTGTATTTGAGGATGGAAAAAGAAAACTCTGTCCAAATGTAAGCACCATGGAATCAAAGAAACAAGATTTTTTTCAGTTGCATTCTTTGAGGATCCAGACAACCTTGAATCCTTTACAAAAGCACATCAGTAATGCCATCTTCCCTCTTAAAAAGACACACACACACACACAAACACACACACAAACACACACACACGCACACACACACCTTGAGAGAAGGCTACTATTCATGATGTAAAGAAGTGTTCAACAGAAATAGAAATTGAAATATTAGGGGATTCTGTAGAAAGAACCCAGAACTAGAAGCCAGGCCATCTGAATTCTGTTTTGTTTTTGTTTTGTTTTCTGCAATACTGATTGAACCCAGGGCCTCACACACACATACTTTGCAAGCTTTCTAGCACTGAGCTGCACCCCTAGCCCATTTTTCACATTTTATTTTGAGACAAGGTTGCACTAATTAAGCAGGCTGCCTCTAGCCTTGAACTTGTTATCCTCCTGCCTCTGCCTCCAGAGTTGCTGGGATTACAGGCGTGAGCCACTGCCCCGGGCTCTAAATTCTGTTCTTACTGCATGGAACATTCCTTCTTGTGTGGATCCCAGCATATCTGCCTCTCACCAACTTCACTATCCATGGAGCATGGATTCTAATTTATACTCTTAGTGTATACTGGAGGGGAATACATTTGTTACAGATTTGAAAGACATTTTGATACCTGTAACAAGGGAACTTTATATGGGCAAAGAGTCTCCTTCATTTAAGAAGATGAAGCCTTGAATGAGTCTTCTCATCACTCTGGAATGGGTAAAAGAATGAACTTTTCACACTAGCATGAGAAGAAAATGATGTCATTGTGCTGCCAACTTCTAACAGAATATTGTTGTTGTTAGGTGCCATCAAGTCGGTGTCCGACTCATAGCAACCGTATGTACAACAGGTGAAACACTAGTATCAGTGCTTCTCTGCTATTCATAGGGTTTTCAATGGCCAATTGTTTTTTGGGAATAGGTTGCCAGATCCTTCTCCCAAACAGAATATTAGTAACCATCTAAATATCTAGGTCTGATGCAGCCACATTGGCATGGCTTATCATTCAGTTGGCTTTTGCTTTTATCCACCAGAGCTTTTTTTGATAAACATTAATTATGGGACAACACATTATGGATGCAGAGTTTATGTGCCTCCCCTCACACCTAGATACCCTCTCCCCCACCACCCACCATGCCCACTGATGTCATCTGACTTAAAGCTTGGTGGATATCCCTTCCTTTTTGTGCATTGAGCCATTTTAGTGTGTCTTTGGAAGAGTCATTTGATAGCCAGGAGGACTTACTTCTTCTGAACTGTTAAAGCACTTGTTTATGTCACATGTGACACTGATTGCCATATCCTATACCACAGTATGTTTGTGTGGATCTCATCCATCCTTCCACTGCAATGAACTTCATAAACAGAGACTATGTTTACACAGAGTTGTAGCCTCCTCAACACTTAGAATGAATCATCAGAAATAAAAGGTACATAGTGAATGCTGTAATTTTAATGAATGTAATTAACAATGGCATGTGACTTTTTGGCAACAAATCATCTTTTCTGAACTCCAGAAGTTTCTACCCAGAAGCTACCCTACAAGGAATATCACTCAGTTATATCTGTAAAGTTTAAGGAGTTTTGTTAGTTCCAGTTTAGAAGTTATAGGTATCATTCTTCTGCACACTTAATTTTTGTTTTGTTTTGAGGCTTGGTTTTGCTATGTTGCCCAGGCTGGGATTGAGCTCATGTGTTCTCATGATCTTCCTGCCTCAACCTCCCAAGTAGTTGGGAATTCATGTGTATATCATTATGCCTGGTATCCTTCCCCACTCTTGACATTAGCATATATTATTGTTGTTAGGTGGCCTCAAGTTGGTATCCAACTCATAGCAACCCTACATACAACAGGGAAAACACTATTGTCAGAGCTTCTCTACGTTTCATAGGGTTTTCAATGGCGGATTGATTTTTTGCGAGTGGGTTGCCAGGTCCTTCCTCCACATTAGCATATAGTAGGTTTTAAATGAATGGTTGTTGACTTATTAATTAAAATCATAGAATAAACCAGAGATTTCTCATTCTTTATATAAAAATATCTTGATTCACATCTAATTCTATACCCTCAGACTCTGTCTATCCCTGTAACACAGATATCCTGGGATTTCCTTCCAAGTGACCTCTGGCTTGAGCTTAGAGGTGCTCTTGAGTTTTAATTTGGCTTCTTAATCAGGCTTATTATAGGGCAGAAGGAAAGTAATTTTGTTTCTGTTTCTTCCTCTTCCTCATAGGACTGTTGAACAGTTGAATGGAACCTATAACTATATAAATATCTTTTAATTCCTAGAATAAACACAATATCAGATTCATAATGCCAGAGTGAGGAAGCTTTGGCATCTTCACACCCCAAATTATTTTATACATCATGTGTTTCAAGTGTATCTATAGACCTGAAGATGAAAGGTGTTATCTCTCTTAGCTTTAAGGCTAGGTACATACAGTCCATACTAACAACCATTAACGGTGTCCTTGAGTCCAATTGTGTAGCTGATTTTGACAATCTTTCTAGTCACACAAGCTTCACCATTACTCTGTAACCTGATTAGATCCTGAATTCCATCCACATAAAATGATCTGAAACCACTATCAGGGTACTAGGCCACAGAAAGTGAGATAGCAAAGAATTCCAAAGCAGATACATGGTTCCAGTGTTTCATGGGTTCTTCCCCCACAATTCTGCCGCCCAGCAAGCTCAGAAAGCCAGTGCCTCCCCAGCTAGGCATTCTGTTGAGTCATGTTTACTGTCCCCCTCAGAAAGGTTCCAAAAGCAAATGCAAGAGGTTACTGAATGCAGGGACATGTGGCGTGCCTGCTACTGAAGTGAGAGGCATAGCATACACCTGCTTTTTGGCGGTGGCAGGCCATCTTGACTGTGCCATGCCACAAGTTAGCATTTTGGATGAGCAATTGCCATTCTGTTGTTTTCTTCTCAACACATGGTGTTCAAAAACAGTTAAAAGAAAACTGTACCCATTTGCTCATCCCAGAAATCTAAAATTTCAAAGATGCATGCCAAATTAATTTTCACATAATATTTTCCAAGCTTTTTCTTTGCACTGAGAGATGATATTTCACTTTTTGAACTCTTGGTGTGCTGGCCTGAGGTAAATGGGTGCAGTTTCTCTTTAAATGGCATTAAACATATCAAAGCAGGATTATATCTATCACTGTCTTTTTTTTTTTTTTCTAATGGAATCAAAATCCTTCAGGGAGTGTCCCAAATCCACATTAATGTCTTTGAGTGCTAATGTTTCCACTGGGACTTTTACATTAGCAAAATACAAGTGTGTGGTTTTTCCCTCTCTCTGCTGTCTGTATACAAAGGAGACAGCTACACATCTGATATCCTCCACAGCCGTCAGCTAACCCATGCAAGGTGGTGGAAGATGACTAGAGAGTTTTGTCACTGCTTCCTTTTCTACCTTTTCCCTCACTCGTATGGTTTGCCCAAAAAGCTACTGTGAATGTTGTTTCCCACATAGGTGAATTTTTGGAATTCCAGCAGTGAATTTTATCGAAAAGGCTAAACTGCCATAGCCAAATGCTATTCTGATTGTGGAAATGCTATGTTCTGATTATGGAAAAAATCAAATACCCAGAGTTTTAGGACCTTGCTGTTGACATCCTTGTCATTGATATTAGGCGATCATTCGTGTCTTTTTGATTCCTGGAGGATACAATACAGTTCCTATCTACCTCAAGGTCTATGTCTGTCTGTCTGTCTCTCTCTCTCTCTCTCTCTCTCTCTCTCTCTCTCTCTCTCTCTCTCTCCCTCTCTCCCTCCTTTGTTCCCTCCCTCCCTCCCTCTTCAGTACTTGGGGGCAGGGTTGTTGAACCCTTGCTGTGCACATGCTAGGCAAGTGCTCTGTACCACTGAGCTGTACCACCAGCACTCCCCCTCTTTTCTTATTTTGAGTCAGAGCCTCACTAACTTATGAAGACTGCCTCTGACCTCAAATTGTAAATCCTACTGCCTCTGCCTCCTGAGTCACTGGGATTATAGGTGCGCACCACCACACCTAGCAGTTTTTTGTTTCTTTAGCAAAGCAATCAGAGTGATATTTTGTCAACTGTTGACTGTCAAGTGTCAGTGAAAGACTGCAGTGTCATGGATAGATAATTATAAATAGTAAACTACAACATAATAAGAAATAAATAATTCATATCACATTTAATCTTCCAATGTAGCTTTTTCTTGCATTTGAAAATCTTCTAGAAAATTACAGTATTTCCTGAATAGTTGTTTTCATGTGTGGGATAGACAAGGCTGGAATGTTCTATGGCATCAGTCTCCAGCCCCTGTCTAGGGTTTCTTCTCTTTAGCACCATCCTGGGCATGGAAGGCTTTATTCTGGAGCAGAGGGAGAGAACCATCCTCTGGTCAGTGGGAAATGTCTTGCCCTTTCATCTTCTATTGTCTGGAGCACTCTGGAGACCCATACTCTCTCCTTTATCCCCTTTCCTATCTGTTCCTCCTTCTTCTTCTACATCCTTTCCCACTTTTTCATTTATTGCCTTTCTTTTTCTACCCTGCATGAGACTAGGGAGGAAACTTGAAGTGTTTTTGAGTGGATGGAGGGACAAAGGGAACAGAGGGATCTTTGAATGCCCCAACCCACCAGTAGGAAAGAAACTCAGTATTTTTATTTCAATGAACTGTCCCTGTATATAGACCTTCATTTGTTGAAGAAAAACTCAAACCTTTTTCCTTTTCAAACTTTGCAGAAGACAAGGAAAGTAGGAAAAGTGAGGATGTCAGCCATTTATGGAAGTGTGGCAGAGGATGTGCTCACCATTTTTGAGGGGAAATCACTGCTTACTGATAGTTAATGGAGAATTGACTGGGCCAGATGTTTGTAGGGATAACACACTGTTTTTCTGGAATTGAAAGACTTTGGAGAATTATTTTTTGCTTGTGTTTTAAAGTGTTAGTTCCATGACAAATCTGCAAATCGAGTAAATTGTCTTCTGTAAGTGAAAAAAAGTACCTTTCTGAACATGAGTCATTTGAATTTTCTACATTGATATTCTATTTGGTAGATTCAGTGTTAGTTTGTTCATGCTAGCAGATTTAAATGTTAAGATGGCAGAAAATGTGTGTTTATATTTGCATTAACTTCTGCATATAATTTAGCACCACATAGTATATGTTCACTAAAATGATTGCCAATGGCATTCATCATTATTTCATCTTTGGGTTTCCCTTTTAGTAGACTTTGGCAAAGACCATAAGTAGTGTAAATGGACAGACTTGGATGCAAATATGAGTGTCATAAATTACTTTCTACCTTTGTAAGTGACCAAAACACAATCTTGCTGTGCCTCAGTTTCCTTGCCTAAAGAAATGGAAATAATTTCTTCTTTGGAAAGTTTTTATGAGGATTGAGATCATATGCATAGAAGACCTAGCATAGTGCCTGAAACATGATAGTTACTCACATCTTATTTCTCTCCTCCCTTCTCTTGAAGAGGAATCCTTGGGTAACATGATCACTTCTTTGGTCTTAAGCTTACCATTAGCAATTTTTCTTGATAACTAAATTACTTGAGTTAATGGTGTTTATTAGGTTTCAGCCACCTAATTTTTGTTCATCTCAAAGGAAATTGTCCTGCTCTGCCATATACTAGAAGAAAACCATAAGCAAAATAAGTTGGAGATGAAGCAGTATGTTGGAGCTGATAGAAACATGGTTCAGCAAGGTTCCTGCCTTATCCCCAGCATCATTCCCACCTTTGACCTAAATTGCCTCTCAGAGATTGGGCAGGTGCTTCTTGATTACCAGGCCCAGAGACCTGTTTCAGACCTATTAACTTAGGGCAGTGTTTTGGGTTGTCAGTCCTGACGAATGTCCAAATGCACAGAACAGCTGAAAACAATGCCAACAATGGCTCAGACTTTACTAGAAATACTCCAGATTATTTCCAGTGCCTGACTGTAATATAAAGCAGGGTTTATGCCTGCTCTTATGACTCAAAAGTAATGGTTACAATTCATATTAGTCCAATGAGTATGAATTTATCTACTATAGTATTTCAGTAACCTGCAGCCATAGCCCTGTAGTATCTGATCCCATCAGATCTCAGAAGCTAAGCAGGGTCGGGCCTGCTTAGTACTTGGATGGGAGACTGCCTGGGAATACCAGGTGCTGTAAGCTTGGGAGACAGACCCAGCAACCCACTCCCAAAAATCAGTCTGCCATTGAAAACCCTATGAACAGCAGAGAAGCACTGATAATAATGTTTGGCCTGTTATACGTAGGGTCGCTATGAGTTGGATACCAACTCAACGGCACCTAACAACAACAAGAAGGATTTCAGTGGTTACATTGCAGTTGTAAAACAAGTATATTGTAAACCCTGAAACAGAACAAACTATGCCTAATCATGTACTTTTTGCTTTCATAATACTTGTACATAGTTGGAATTCAGTAAATGCATGTTGGGTGAACAAACTAATTTAGTCAGTGACTTCTTTACCATGATAGTGACAATGCTATAACACAGATTCCTGTTTTTACTGCCCATAAATAAAATTTATACATTGTTGTTTTTGGGTGCCATCGAGTCGGGTCCAACTTATAGTGATCCGCATAGGGTTTTCATTGGCTGATTGTTTCAGGATTGTTTGCAGGAGGGGGCTGCCTCACATAGATACAGATCCCTTCCTATCTCTGAATGTGTGTGTGTGTGTGTGTGTGTGTGTGTGTGTGCATATGTGTGTGTAGAATCATTTAAATAAGAGGCCTTAAGGGACCCAATTTGATTGGATCACTGATAACCCCAAATCTGTTTGTGAATTCATTACTTCTAAAATTGCCAGGTCCATAATTATGTCTGTGACCATTGGCAAGTCCTCAGTTTCCTTATTTATGAAATGACTAGATTAAATGATCACTACATTTAGAAACCCTTTCAACTCCATAATTCTGTTCTTTCTCTCTAGTGAGAAATGGCATGCAGTTTTGAGAAGTGTACTATTGTTTGAACTTGGTGCAAGTTTTTTCCCTAATGAATCACAAATGAAATCTGCTAGGGGGCTGGGGACTTGTACTTGCTTTTAAAATTCTTCCAGGATAACTGTTGAAATAGTTGTCTTTTTGCTCCAATTACCTATCATTTATACTGGGACCCTACATAGTGGTGTCAGGCCGAGGCCCAGAAGAGCCTGCTCTATTTCTGTCATTCCTAAAAAGATAACTAAAATCTGCCCAGTACCCCGCTCTGGGCTGGGTCAGGACACTTTCTCTTTGGTGGAAAGGAGGCTGCCAGTCCATTCTAGCTCTAGAGGTGTTTTTCAGACCTTCCGGGTGTGCTGGATATTAATGACAGTCTGCTTTAGTCAGCTTCAACAGTTCTAGAGTGAGACCTTTCTGGTGGTTTGCTTCTCTTTTTTTTTGTTTGTTTTAATACCTGCATATTTAATGTCGTGTCTGATAGAGCCTGATTGTCCCCATCATGAAAAGGTTTTCATGTCATTAATATGCTGATTTGGTTCATGAAATAGAGAGTAACCTGCCAGTATGGTACAGTATTGGTAGAGGTTGCTTTCTCTCCCTTTTCTCTTCTTTTTATAAGAAAAAGACTTTAAATTGTGCCCTTTGGATTATCTTGTTTTCCTTTTACATTTGAAATTCAAAATCCTCCATAAAGGAACAATTCTCAAGGTTTCTATTTCAACAGCTGCTTTTGGGTGTGGCCCCCTCCCACAGATGACTGTATGGCTGTGGGTACCTCTTCGTTTTAGCTTTTTGTGAAAATGCTGCTCCTGGCCCTCTGTCAGAGTCAAATTGGCATCCAAACAATAACTGCTCCCCTAGCTGGTGCTTCTTGATTACCAAATGAGCATCTATCTATTGCTTCACCCCTCTTCCAACCTCTC
Organism: Pedetes capensis; assembly: GCA_007922755.1. Taxonomy (NCBI): domain Eukaryota; kingdom Metazoa; phylum Chordata; class Mammalia; order Rodentia; family Pedetidae; genus Pedetes; species Pedetes capensis. Next base: position 33,218 of record VMDO01012429.1, on the reverse strand, counting down.
CTCACATTCTTGAAGAGAAAATCTTACCATTTAATTTCTTACATGATAAAATTTGATAAACATCCAAGTACTGGATTTTGATGTGTGCTAAGGGGGAAGACCCAGGCAACAGGCACCAAATCTTATTTTAGGAGATGACTTTACTGTGTAAATAGGCAGCCCTTGGGGAAAGCACATGTGAGCAAAAGAAGAACAGAGGTGTTGCCTCATCGGCTTTAGGACCTCCTCCTCCTCAGTCTGCAGTGCAGTCCTGCTCAGGCTTAATTAATCCATTAAGGTCCATCTTAACCCTAGTCAGTAATGATCGAGGGGCTCACCGGAGCCATCTAGAATGGGGGAAATTAGATGGATAATGATTTTTGTGCTGATGATGTGTTCTCTTTTTATATAGTTGATCCCATGAGGCGCATATTTCTTTGGTGTATTCCTGCTGATGTTCTCAAGACATATATTACAGAGAAATAAATCAGACTATGAGACTTTGCTAGTGTCTAATTCTTGGTGTGTAAATTTAATGTTTTAAAATCAAAGCTTTTTTTAAATATATTTTTATCAATATACTGTTAAACAATCAAGATGGTAAGCGAAATTTGAGAAACTCTCATTTAGGTATTATTACTTTTTATTGCACTCAGATGCTGTTATGGAATATTTATGTTAACAGCTTTGTTCTGTTTACTCCCTCCTCCATAAGTAAACTGTTTAAAAGGATTCCTTCTCAATCTAATTCAACAAGTGTTTACTGATATGTACAATGTGCATAGAAGTTGGTGATTCTCAAAAATCAAGTGGCTTACTTAAATGGCTTTATATATCTTAAAGTAATAAAACAGGACAATTTCTTTGTTGTTGTTTTGTTTTTAAATATCAGTTTGAAGTCAAGACCTAAAGTTGCAATCAATAAGTAATCAAACGGTATTGAGAACCCAAAATAATTTTCCTACCATCAATGTAATTAATTTATAAGCAACTCCAATATACACTTAAAATACAATTAAAAAAATTAAACTGGAAAGGTGGAAAGGTGGACAGAGTAGTTCTTACCTTGATTTAGAGGGCTAATAGCTAACCAGAAATAATGCTGGGAATTTGTCTGCATAAGTAGAGTTTAAGTTGTAATTTGAATGGAGGGAAGATGCTCTTCACTGCGTGAGAGCTTATTCCATAGATGCAGGTTTATATGGGAAGAGTTCATAGAAGAGGAGGAAGGACTTCTCAGTGGGAAGAAAGCAAAAGTGACTTGCTCATTGGATTAAGATGGGTCTAGTGGCACCAGTTGCTGTCAGGTCAAAAGAACAAACAGACCTGCAAGGGAGCTTTCAGTGCAATGAGTGTGGAATTCACAACGTATCTGAAGTAGGATAAAAAATCCACTGGGGGACTAAAGAAGAAACTATCACAGTCAAACTTCTGAGAATATGTTCCGAGCAGGGAGATATTAAAATATCTACTAATATTTCAGCCTTGGACAGATGGTCACCAGAAGAATGAATGATTTTGAGTAATTCAGGGTAACTCCTTATCACTTGCTTAGTATCAGAATCATGTACACAAGAGGACACTCAGAGACATACAACTACACAATTTTGCAACTATTTTCAACTTGGTCCTTAATATTGAGAAAAAATGTAAAGGTCTGTTGAATAAAGAATAATTAAAATCAAACCTAGACTTAGTTGACTAAGAAAAAAAAAAAAAAAAAAAAAAGACGGGAACTGAAGAATGTTCACTGTAACCCAAACTGAGAGACTGGTTTCTTTGGACCTTGGCTTGCTTTCTTCAGTACCATAACATAGTGGAAGGACTTGACCAATGTTGTGGTCTAGAAAATGTGCCATGTTATGCTTGCTAAATATCATTAGACTGGCCCCTTTGCATCAGGAAGGCCTCCTAGATTTTGCCTGAGTAAGGACCATAAACTCGAGTCCATGCTAACTACAATGGTAAGATCTTGTAAAGGATGGAGGAGATTCTGTGCAACTGTGACATGTTGAAGGGGGCTCCCCTGCATAATGTGATCCCTGTCTTTAGGAATAGAGCTTTGCTCCCATGTTAATACATTCTGGAAATTGCTCAAGAGGCAGCTTTGGCATTAGAATAGCAACTTTCAAAGCAGTGAACGTCAGCACTTCTATTTCTCCTTCTTGGCGTGCATTACATGAAGTTGGAAGGACTAATTGGCTAAATGAAGGGACTCAGTGTCGCAGAGTTGAAATCCTGGCATGTAAATGGAGAGGTGGGGAGAGACTTAGCATGCATATCTATATGGCCTCCCTTTGTGAATTATCATAATAGAAATGGTTCTGCCCCTTCTCTAGTTTCCCTGTGAGATGAGTTGGGGTGTGAAGTGCATGGCACAGAAATTCGCCATGCTTTGTATCTGTGATTATTTGTCTCTGTGTGCATCTTTTCCACTTCTAAATTGCATGTTTACCTAAGGTTGCCGAATAATACATTGTTTTAAAAGATGTGTCCCTGAATTAAGTTTTTTATATGACAATTAGAATATGGCTGCACACAGCTGACTACTGTAATGAAAGAAATCAGTCAATGGCATTTTGAAAAAGCAAACAAGAAAATATATTATTTATTTTATAGGTCTTAGATTTGGTTCCTTAACCCCTGCCAAGCATTTATAAAGACTGATCAAGAATAAAACCAAACTGTTGATATGAGGTGGGCTTCCTATGACAATAGCCCCCTTAGCATCTGGGGTATTTCAGTCATTGTATTTCACATATGTTTTTCATGAAAGAGTACTTCACATAAGCCCAGCGATCCATTTTTAACTTTTATGAAAAATCAAAGTCTAGAACTCACTTGGTCCAGCTGTCCTGCCTTCTAGCAGCACTTAACTTAAATTGTTACAGGCAAATTAAGACCAAACGTATTCCAGAAAACTTACAATGGGATACCCTGGTATTTCTTATGAGGATTTAATATCTCTTGATGTTAGAATTTTATATCTAAATGAAATCATTCATGCTTCTTAAACCCCATTTTAAAATTTTTGATCTGAGTTGTAGATAAGGAACATCTATTAACATATCATATTAACTGATGACCATTATCAAATTACTTCACAATATTTTGGGCAAGCAAGGATGGAAGATTATTTGGCCTTCACTATGGACCTTCTCTGAGCTTTCTCTATTTCCATTAACTATGGAACTTTGAATCTCAAAGTTGATATAAAAAAGGGAGTGAAGCTAGGTGCCTTGATGCTTGCCTACTATCTCAGCTACTTAGAAGGCTGAAGCAGGGGGATCACAAATTCAAAGTCAGAGGCAGCCTGCGTGACTTAGCAGGACTTTGTCTCAAATTAAAAAATAACAAAAAGAGCTGGGGATACAGCTCAACAGTAGAGCACCAAGCATGTGCAAGGCCTTCAGTTTAACCCCCAACTACTGCAAAAAAATTTTTTTTAATTTAAAAATGTACAAGGGAGTGAATTTAAGTTATATACTTCTTTGTTAAATATGTTATTTTATTTTTAAGGCATGTTTTATATGTAGTGAAGTTCATGAGAACTGAACCCAATACACTGGAGCAGTAGTCAATATAAATACTTTATAGATTAATAATTACACTGTTGATCACTGATAAAATAATTTGAAGTTGCCAGGAGCCACTGCATGAAGCTTTGTGGTTAAACAATGTTCCATGGACATGTGACACTGAAAGAAGGATGTAGACATCTAATTGAAAGTGAGATGAATTTTAAACATGGTTTAAACCAAATTTGAGGATACAGATTTGATTTAAAGATCAAATATTAAAATGCTGCCCTTCAACTATGAGGGGAAAGAATTCACCTAGAGAACATAGGCCCTTACAGCCAAATGACGGAAAATGTCATTTCCATGTTGCATTCTGTCCAAGGGAGCTGACATGAACTTTAACTATTGCCAGTCATTGGCCATGCCACTAGAAAGGTGAAGGTAATTTATCCAAAATATATATAATGTCATTTTCCAGTAGCTTATGATATAATTTTATTCCTCTCATCAGTAAATAAATATGAATATTCAGGCATCATTCTCCCCAAACAAGAAATGGAAAAGTTGAGGGTCTGTAAGGTTAAGTTACATAAATAATTAGTGACAGAATCAAAACCAGAGCAGGGTTTGGTGTCTAGAATCTACAGAATATTATTTTCAGGACCAAGTGGAGCAAGTTGTGTTCAGTTTGATTTTAATGCATTTCAGAACCTGGACAAAATTTTATAAAATGTGTGATTATATCCTGTTTTCCCTGTAGATTTCTAGAAAGGGAACTACAATTGAGGGTACAGGGTAATCTATTTTCTGACAATGAAGTGGTTTTTGCTCTTGCAATCTCATCAGCTAAATTACCAGAAAATTCGTAGTCTATGTCAAACTCACATAAGGTAAATAATATCAGACAGCAATATATTCATAAAATGTACCTTCTTTGCTGTGTGTTCCTCACGTATCAGACTAAAATAGCTTTTTTCAAATTCAAAGCTCTTACTAATTATTATATAAGGACCTACTTCAAAGCTACACGGTCTCTAGATCTTTGACACCAAAGAGGTGCCTGCAACAACTCCAAAAGGGCCTCTGTTTTTTGTTGTCTAAGAGCCGCTGCGAGGTGAGCTTTGAATCTCATTGCAAAACATTCCTGGGAGCATGAAGCAAGGTGGGAAAGCTGCATTCTGAGCAGAAGATGCAGTAGTCTAAGCAAAATGTAGTTAGTCTCTCTTTTCTCTTCATTCTTTACCCTGCTATCATACCTGAGGGAGGCAGAGAGCTAATTTAAAGAGTAGAGATTTCTCTAAACTTCATCCACTCATATGTCCAGCAGATCTGAGGAGGGGTCTATAAAAGGAAGCTGGGGCAACAGAACCGCATTCATGCTCAGTCTGCGCCTTGCACCAGGTTGTTCTCTGGGGTCATCCGTGCAAGAATACACTAGCATGGGGCCAGAAACAAAGTAGAGTAGGGGAGGGGCAGCAGGAGAAACAGGGTATGTCAACCAGATGAGAGAGATTGTCAAAGAGGGAATACTTTCCTTGACAAAATATTCCACCAACCACAAAGACTTTAAAAAGAAAAAAAAAAACTGCAGTCCTAAAATGACTTTAATGTCTTATTTTTCCATTCCCCTGGAAATTAGCATTCCAAAAGTTATGTTTCTGAATGTGTCCTGATGTGTGTCTAAATGAGGAGAGCATCTTTATGGCTGGGTTATAAACCATCATAATAGTGAGGGGTTAAAATGGAATGCCTTCAAAAGATAACCTAGACCTACTGCAGGCTTGAAACTCTATTAACCCAGCTATTAAAACCAGGAGGACAAACTGTTTCTTCCCTGGACACAAAAGCTGTTAGGCTACAGCATGACCCAGTACAAAAGTTGTCTGAATCTCTCTCCACTTTACAAAACGTAGGCTCATTGCTGCTGTCTGCAGTGAAGCTGTTTACAGCTCTGTGCTAAGTGGAAAGTTCAAATCAATTATTGTCCATTAGAGTTTAGGTATAACTGATGAAATATCCCCAGAGAAGTATTGTGAATGTATCAAGACGTCCTTCCCCATTATAGAAATGGGGATGCATAGTGAATTACTTACCTTCTCTCTTACCCTTAATGCCTCTGAAAGGCTGCTGGGCAGACAGAGCTCATCTTGTCTTGCTGGGGCTTGAAGTGAGGGCTTTACCATTTGGTGAACATGTGTAGTGAGCTGGCAAAAAGTCTAGATTTCAAATTATCTTATACTTTCTCTAAACTCTCTAGTGGACATAAGGGCCTAAGAAAGAAAAAATTAATTCAATAAATAAGCATAAGATAAAAGAAAAAATTTCGAAAAAATGATCAAGACTGAAACTTAGAATTTCTCTGGTAATCTGGTGCTTTTTGTTTTTTGTTTTTGTTTTTGTTTATGTTTTTGTTTTAGAAATGGTACATTTCTTGTTAACGATCAAATGAGAAAAGTTTGGCTACAAATTTTTAGCAAGTGACTAAGATTTAATACCAGATAATTTGTGTCAGGATTATTTCTTTCATCAGACTTCAGCAGGACAGAAAAGACCCACATGTCGCTCAAAGGTGAAAAGCACAATTCTAATTTCCAGAATCTGCACTTCAGCTACAAAATCCAATGGTGACCTTCACTTTGTAAAGGCCAGACCAAGAGGAAAAAGAAGGTCTGATTTGCAATCTGCTGTGACAGGGGTGGAATAGAGGTTCTTGACTTTCTCTGGAAGTTGTCCTTACTTGTTGTCTTTCCCCACTTGTGCCCCAGAGCAATTTATGTGTCCTAGAGATCCTAAGGCTGAAATGCATAGACACTCATCCTGTTAGAGAAAAGGCAGGATATTATTCCTTAGAGTGCTGTGATTTTTCAAAAACCAGAGAAATGGCAGGGGATTGTCAAGAAGACGTCATTCTCCTATATCAACCTTTCCTTCTTCCATGAGCACAGGTGAATGTGACACCTTTTTATTCAGAGCTAGTCCTGTTCAGCTCCATTGGCTGCCCTTTGAGGAGGCAGAACAACACAACTCTATCCTGACTGCCAGTCATAGTAGGGATAAGAGGCATCATTCAAATGCAACGCTGTTTTCTGTGTGTGTGATTGTGTGTGTGCGTGTGCGCGCGTGCGTGTGTGTGTGTGTGTGTGTGTTTAACCAAGGATAACTCCAAAGACGTTTCTTTCTGCTGACTGCTCTGTCCGTGGTGCTAAGTAGGAAATTAGCTGTATTTCCTCCTTGTGGCCCATACTGCTTACCCTCAAATCTCCTGGGTCTTCTAGTAATTTATCTATGTTGTTGTTGTTAGGTGCCGTCGAGTCGGTATCCGACTCATAGCAACCCTCTGTACAACAGGGGAAACACTATTGTCAGTGCTTCTCTACTGTGCATAGGGTTTTCAATGGCAGATTGATTTTTGGGAGGGGGTTGCCAGGTCCTTCTCCCAAGCCTACAGCTTCTGGTGTTCCCAGGCGGTCTCCCATCCAGGTACTAACCAGGCCAGATCCTGCTTAGCTTCTGAGATATGACAGGATCGGATGCCACAGGGCTATGGCTGCAGGCAATTTATTTATACCAATGATAATTACTATACAACAAATCTGGTTGAGATGGAAACAAAGCTCCCAAGATGTGTATTGGTCAGATTTCTTCCTATCACTCAGGTAATGAGAATTACTCAGGTAATTTCATGCTGTTTTACCCCTTTATCTAGGTTGGGCTATTGCATTTTTTAAATTGGCAGGAAGTCCTATGGAATCTACTTTTGAATGATAAACCATTATTTGTTTGCCATATGATGCACTATAAAAACTGACATTCACTCAAAGGGAGCTATCCATGCCATGCCCGTTGAAGATCCTCTTCCCCTCAGATCTACTCATATATCACCAGTTTATAATAATTTGTGACACTTAATTAGTCAGTTTCTTCCTGCACATTCATAGTACAGAGTCTTTGGCTTGCTGCCCTCAACAGGCACAGAATGTTTCCCTTCATTGGCATTTCATTCATTCTACCTGGTATACCAGTTGTTTGGGCAACACAGATTGTACAATTGTTTCCTCTTGCTATTTCAGGAGGACTATTTGACATGGTGTGAGGGGAAAAAACTAGTAATTAACATCTAAATCCTTTAAAATAATTAAAATTGCACAAAGAGAACTGCCTTCACATTTATCCTGTATCTTCATGATGAAATACTGAAGAACTACACAGATCTATGTCTTTCTTCATTTGAAGTGAAGCATCTGGATTCTACACCTGAAAAGCAGCCTAAGTGTGGTAGCATTAAATGTATGCCCAAGTGTGAAATGTTGGTTTAGAATTATTTCTCTGCCCAGTTACTATAAGAGTATGGTTATTCAGTCCTTTCTTCAACTACCTTCCTTGTTTTGAAGCCCATTTTTCCTGGCCCCTTCTGAGTATCAGCCAGCACAGCCAGAGCTTGCTAATATGCTTGTTCAGATTTAAGGAGGAAGACTAATTTTCAAGTTTCTTCTAGCCATTATTTGTGTTCAAAATTATCTTACTGTGTCTGCATTAATTTTTTTCTTTCCAAAAGTAAACTCCATGTATTTCAAGGCAGCCCAGTTTCTTTTTTACATTTTCCAGGGAACTGGTGTTTTTAATGTCATGTGAGGACAACATTACACAATGGGTCTTTGGCAGGAATACACAGAAATGAATACCGTGTGTGAACAAACATTAAATGGCAGTCTTAATTACAGAGTTTGACTCTGTTGTTTTTAATGCCCTTCAATTTTATAATTTGATGGAAAATGCATCAACACAGCTATTTTCTTTCTACCCTAAATGATTAAGGATCTCTATGCCCCTAAACCATAGTAGCTTGTTAGATCTGTTTGATCAGGTAGGTCTTACATTTCATCCACTAGAGGGCAGTAGGGATACACAGCCACACCAACCAATATGTGCAACATATGGTCGATGTGGAAACATAGTAGCCATAGCTTTCCTGTGTATGAAAAATTCCCATTACAGTGTTGCTTCACTTATAATTATATTGAAAGTAAACACCAATTCACAGACGGACTACGCATATTTTATTTCAACATACCCCACTAGTGTTTTGTCTATTCTAGTTTAAAATGCCCTGAGTAGTGAAACTTCTACCACTTTCCTAGGGAAGCTGTATCTAAACCCACTTGTCTTGGCTGCCTGATTTTTTAAAAAATATACTTAACATCTGTGTCTTCCCTCAAGTTCATTTAGAACTCAATTGCTTACTCCATTTTTCTTTATAACAAGAGTAGTTCCATTTTAGAAAACCAGTGTTTACTGAGTATCTGTTTGTGCATAAGAAATCACTGGGTGAGTCAATGTCCACAACTGACAAAGGTTGCAACTCTCAACTTGAATGGATTTACATGATTCAAAAGGCTATAGAAGTTCATCCAGATCAAATATCAGAAAAATGTAGATCTCAGTTCTACAATGAATGATATCCATAAAGCTGTCATAACTTGGAGAAATCTTTATTTGCACTTATATTTCTGTATTGAAATTCAAAGGATATTAGAAGTGCATAGTAATATCAGATATCACTTAAAGAACCATGAGGTATGCAGCTTACATGGCAATAAGTTCATGATAAGCAAATGACCTGAATAATTACTAATGAAGGTTTATCCTTCCTTTTGCAGCTGATAGTTAGATTAGCCCAGAAGCTTCAGAGTCTGTACTGGAACTCTCTATACCTATTTATGAACAATAGAAAATGGGTTTGTGAGTTTCTCTGTGGGAGGCTTACCTCGATCATACTGCATTGTCTCTATTCTCTCATTGACTTACCAGGACCAATCTTGCACTACATCAAGATGCATTATATCATGAGTGACATTTTGGTTTGCATCATTAATTTCTTGGCATATACTTTTATTATTATCTGAAGGAGAAGGGTGGAAGAAATCCAGTCCAAGAAAGTTCCTTTAAGGCTAGAACTCACAATTACATAGTTGATAAAATATCCCTTTTTTTTCCCCCTTTACATTAGAGACAGCAAGATTTTTTGCTCTGTTGGGGATATTCATCTGGAAGGATTTCCAGAAAGCTATCCTGATCATCAGAAGCAATCCCCAGATAGACATGTAGACAAACAAGGACTGTTCAGACTCCAAGAGCAAGATTGAATATTGTAGAAATTCTAGAAATGACACTGACTTTTCTCTACACTTCAGCATTCTTTGAGCTTCTATAGGAAGTAACCTATTTCCCAGAGTTTTTTTTAAATAAAGTACTTTCTTTTTCCAATTCAGAGTGCAAGAATGTGGCTTCATCGACTGTCTTTCTTTAGGAAAAGAGTAGAAAAGGATGCAGAATCATAAGGGCTGTTTACATAATACAAGAGCCATGTTTTCCTATCCCAAACAAAGGTTAGATTTGAAATTTTTGTCACCTGTAATAAAATCCACAGGGGTATTTTAAACTGAAGTAATTAAGTGCAAATGTGCAACAGCCATTTTTGTGGTTTTGTTTGTTTCAAAACACCAGAGGTGATTAGGCCATGTTACAAACTAATTACTCACTTAATTTATTTAAGTTGAAACAAGTTTTTGAGTTATACAAGGGCCAAAACTAAGAAATCATTAATCCATTCTGCACATCAATGAAAAAAACAAAACAAAGGAGTTAACACCTTTATTTTATTATGTTACAATACACCAATATTTTGAACATTGATGAGGACCTAAATAGTCAAATTATCTGTAATTGGTAGGAAAAGAAAACAAGTAACCCCTGACCCCTGCAGTATTTAGTCCTTTCAATGATGTGCTGAAATTCAGGATGACTTTCTAAAGGTAATAAGATGGCATGTCTTTTTTTGTACAGTTACCTATGGAAAGTTTAAACAGCTCTTCACACATATTTGAAAACAGTAAATAAATAACCTACAAAACTCAATATTTTCTTAAATTTGGAAGTAAACCACAGTCATTCCCAGGCTTGGGACTCTGTACACCAAGTTTCAAATCAGAGCACATTTTGGTATTTTGATGGTTGAGTTATAACTCCCTGAAAAGAGGGACTGGTTGTGTGTTTTAAGGACAGCTGCCCTTGGAATTGCAACTGAGCTACTAAAATAAAACCAGTGTTTACTTGTCACTGCTGACCAAGAGACATGAGACTCAGTAGGTCTGTACTATAGGCCATAAGAGGCGTTCTGTCAGCACTCAGTGATTGGCGTTCACCCTCTGCATCTAGATTTGGCTGGATACTAGAATGGGAGAAGAGGGAGGACACAATGCACTCACGAAAACAAAACCTAAACAAAACCCCAGATGTTGGAAGCAAATTAAAGATGACAGAGAATATTTATGATCCAAGGTTATTTGTTCTAATGTCTGATCCTTCATCTTCCAGGTTCTAATCCCTCTTATTAAATAGTTGTTCAAATTATTGCAAAGGAATTCGAGCTATGTTATGTCTGACCACACTAACCAGGTGGTTGATATTATTATGTGTCTCAAGTTATATTTTTACATGTTCCTTTACAGCATAGTTCTCATTATCTGAAGCAAAATCTTGGCATGTGATTGCCACCTAAATCACTGGGTATCCCCCACACAGGCAAAGTCCATGCACTAATATATTACAGAGAGGTAGTGGCTCAAGCTGTAGTGTTGGTTAACTTTTTCCCCACTCCTCTAGGAACTGGGATGACTGCTGTAGAAGCAGACTTCTCTTTTCCTATGTGAAAAGTTAAGAGAAAAAAACTATACTCTTCGTAACCCAGGTGGAGGATTTAATGAGCTATTTATGTAATCTTAAACTCAGGGAATTTTCTCAGGATTGATTATCTCTTTGGGGAAGAGAGTACTGGGGAGAGCACCCTCAGCTGATACATGGAGTACCAAATAGTCATATGGTTCTTATAGCACAGGTAGCTGTAGCAATGCCACAACCTCAACATGAGTGAGACCCAGGTTTTGAATTATGTTGCCTAGGGACTCAACCATGTTGGTATGAAGCCCTACACTCTTTTTGGCAGTTCTCCATCTTAACCTAAATTAGAACCTTTGACTGTGAAATAAAATTTTTCTATATTCTGAGACATTTAGTCATTGAACAGATATTTATTGAGCAGGTACAAAGTGCAAAGCACTGTACTGGGCCATCTGATTTTTTTGAGATATAAATCTGTTGTGTCAGCCACATTAAATCCACATGGTAACTAAGTAAACCAGCAAGACAAGACTGACAAAATCAAAATGTTATATTTGAAAGGAGTCCTTCACTTTACAGGTGAAGACACTGAGACCCCATTTGCCACTAACTCATGTAAAGAGCCAAAAGCAGAGCTGAAAGCTACTGGTCATTACTCTGTGCTGTTTTTATCTATGATGTACCTGCTCATCAAGAAGACTTTCCTCAGGTCTACACAATCATCCCTGACACTTTTCTTTTATCTTTCCTCTTTGGCACTGAGCAGTGCCTTTAGTTCTGTTAAGCAATGGCATAGTTTTGCAAGTTCAGTAATGACACATCCCTAGGCCTTGTTTGCAGTAAGATTGTCACACTGGTCTTAAGGGAATTTAAGTCTTTATGTAGTACATGTTCTTAAATAATAAAAGCATTTTTGCTTAAAAGAACTATTTTAACCTTTTCTTTTATTTTCTTTTATTTTTTATTTTCTTCTATTTTTTTCCCCGGTACTAGGGGTTGAACCCAGGGCCTCGCACTTGCATGCTTTGCCACTGTGCTAGGCCACTGAGCTGCACCCCTAGCCCTTTTTTTTTTTTTTTTTTTTTTTTTTTTTTTTTTTTTTTTTTTTTTTTTTTTTTTTTTTTTTTTTTTTTTTTTTTTTTTTTTTTTTTTTTTTTTTTTTTTTTTTTTTTTTTTTTTTTTTTTTTTTT
>VMDO01012429.1:0-20751 GCA_007922755.1 Pedetes capensis | reverse complement strand
TATTTATTTTTTCATTGGCCAGTGCCAGGCACTGTTTGCATGTTCCATCTCCAAGGAAGTATCAGTGAAAGCTGTAAGTTGCCAACAGAGTTACAGAAACCCATGATATATGTGGCTAAAATCCCAAAAAAGGAGTAAGGAGCAGAAATGTATAGAAAAAAAGGGAAGAGACCCTGGAGAAAGGATTATAGATGACCTAACTTTCACCTAGACTTTTAATAATTCCTCATAAATTCCTCCTATTCACTTGTAAACATATATGGTAATTCTGAATGTATTAGAACTAACCAGCCTCCCCCTGACTGGTCTCCTCCCCCCTCATATTGTGTCCCCTTGTATTTTCCAGTATTAGATATGTACAATTGTTTATATATGGGTATGATCATATATTTTTTTCTTTAAGCTATATCTAGCTCCCACAGATGAATGAGAACATGTGGGATTTCGCTTTTTGAATTTGGGTTATTTCTCTAGTGGAGTAAAGAGGCAGAAAGCAAGTGTAAAATACAAGATATAACTCTATGAAAATCTCATAAGGAGTCTCACAATACTGTATACAATTTTTTAAAAATCATAGTATACCACATAAATGTCTACAATTATTGATACATGCTAATCAAAAAGTTTTGACTGTTGTTTAAGGGGATGAAAATATTAACAAAAAACAGCCCCATTTTCCAAGGATAGAAATTAAGATACAAGTAGTTAGTAACATATTCAAGGCTGCAAATAATTTTGAAAGGCTTGTTATTATCGTTATGACGGACAGAAAGACCCTAAAAAATATTATCACAGGATTTCAGTTAGCAACATTCTTGCAACACAACCTCCTACAACTGAATTTATACTTTCTTCAAAATATGAGGAAATCAAACTCATTAGGATGAAATCACTTAGAAGGATAGGAAAGTGAACTATGCCAGGACATTTCTCATGTTCCTCATCCTCCATTTTAATAACCCATTCAACATTAGAGTTACTGACATATGACATAGAATCTATGATATTTGTCCACATCTGTTGAAATACATGAGTTTAGATTAGGAAAACAAAGAATGAGTCTTTAGGTTAGAAGAGAAGAATTACTGTTAACCTACATTATACTCTGTAACACTCTGTAGAACTCTGTAACAAACCATGGCTGCATGTATTCCTAGCCATATGGCTTTTACCTTCTCTTGGTCTTCTTGTTTCTTTTGTTCCCTGTAAATGAGAGCTGGAAATATGGATGTGTCCATGGCTCACCAGCGGTAAGCTACTGGACACACAGTTTAGAGATCATGGGAAGTAAAGAACTAGACTTTAGATAGCTGTGATGGGTTAAATAGCTCATCTCAGACTGTAGTACATCAGGCTATTGGGCAAAAACAGTAGCAATGTGGTAGTAGAGCTTTCAAAGCAAATAATTATGGGTTAAAATTCCAGGTCTGCCATTTAACCAGCTATGTGACCTTTGGTAAATTTACTTTTTCTCGCTGAATTTCTCTGATCCTTTATTCTCTCCCTTAAGTCATGGAGACAATTGCTGTAGAAAAGCAGTGTCACACCATGATTTACGTAGAATGACATGCATGGTTTGAGAATTTTTGGATCTTCTGGGCCCAGAATGCCTACCAGCACTACAACTGCCTCTTACTTTGCTGCGAGCACAAGGTTGTAAGAGCCCCAGTGGGTCAGGCCCATGGTCCTCTCAGTATTCAATTTCTGACCACAGGCCCAGGGAACTATTATATAAGGCAAAATTGTCCTTGTTGCTAACTTTAAGAATTAGGGTTATTTTCTCCCATTCTCATTTCTCTGAATAACTCACTGTGGATTTATTATCCATGAATTTAGCTAAATCTTTGTGATACTATTTCCATCGATGACCTTTAATGAATTTTATAAGTTTACTGCCTAGTGTGTAAAGTAGTTCTTTGTTCTGTTTCTTTTAAGATGACTGGTGGTTCACGTATGTTAGAATATTATACAGAAATCCATCTTTACTTTCCTAAGCCTTTCATTTCTTTATAGACATTTATCATATCCCTGCCTGGATTTGACCATTACAAATAGAAATCTTTGTTACATCATGATCAGCTTAATTGAGTCTGAACTTTCTCGCATCCTCTATTTATTTATTTTGTTTATTTGGAGTACTTTATCCAGACAGAGTGTCCCACACAAGTGTTGCCATTATCATTTACTAGAGTTGTTGGAATTTAACTCCTTCCTTCCTCTGTCAAAATTACATCCTAAGTATACTCTAGGTTCCAACCAGAATGATCTCAATGTGAATGCAATTGTATCTGAGCCAAGGTTCAGCTGAGAGACACCAGAACTTGGAACTTGAAGCCCCGGAGTGCCTAGAACCATGCTTTGGTTGGTCATGCTGGCCTGTCTTGAGGTGAGAGGTTGGCCCTGCCACTCTGACAATGCAGGTGAAATCTGTGACTAAAGAGCCTCAAACTGCCTCTACATTAGCATCTCTAGCACAGCATAAAGTAAGATTTGAACTTGAAATGACTCAGTGTGAGTGGGTGGCAACCCACTGTGGAGGCAATTTGTGAACCCAAGGTCAACACCCCAGTGAGAAATCCCCTCAGGTAGCGAGTGATGCCACCAGTCAGCGCTGAGAAGGGAGGGCTTTGTCCTCAGTTTTCCTACTTTGTTTCCAATTCTGTTGAGGAGGGTCTTTGGCACAGCATTTGGTCTGGTCTTGGCACCACCATCAGAAAATAAATATCTTATTTTTGTTTAGTGCTTTATAGAACACTTTTATGTAGATAATCTCACTTGACCTTCACAACTTTATGTAACTGTGTTCCCATCTCATGGATGAGGAAAACTGATAATGTTACTTATACAAATGAAGCTATAAGTTGTAGGACAATGACTGGTCTTATGATACTAACTCATATCTTTTCCATTTTGCCACCATGAAGATAACAAGGACATTTCCAGACATTATCCTAAAAATGGACCTTCTTTCATTTTCCCAAAATGTATCGTATTATCCTTGCTTGTCCTGCAGTTGATCTGACCTATTATAGATGATAACAAGGCTCATGAGATCATCCTGCAGACTTAGCCTTTCCATAGTCAGAATGTTAATGACACAGAGATTTCCCTGTGTTCCTCAATCTCCATATCACATGGAGAATGTTCAGTAAACCTGGCACCAACCTTGTGTCTGGACATTCAGTCCAAAACAGGTCATTTATAGCGACCTTTTCTTCTTTTCTTGAACTTCCTTTCCATATTAAAATAATCCTCCCACTCCTTAATTCAAATGCACTTCCATGTTATTTTAATAAACTCCTCTCCGTGACATCCGTACCTTATATCTTTCTGTGCCCTTCCCTTCCTCCTGAGGGGAGGAATTTCTGAGTGATCCTAGTAAATTCTAAAAAGCCTTCTCAGGGTGTATAATGGGTGAAGATCATTGTGTTTCAGTTCCCGATCTATTACACCCCTGCCTTTCACCAGCATGCAGACTAATTTTTTTTTCTAACAGAATAAATTAAATATGAAAGAGAAGGACTAATGTAATTCAAATAAACATGTTAATGACCCTATTTTTCCATTTGGTAACTCGACCGGATGTGGTGGAATGCCAGTTTTTTACTGAGCCTGTAATTTAAAACTTTCAACAAGGACACTTTTTTTCTCCTTTTATTTCCATCCTCCCCTCCTACCCTTTTTATTCTTACAGACACTCCTTACTGTCCAATTAGTTTTGGAACATGAAAACTATCCTCACTGCTGCCTGGAGTCCTAGGGGACCCAGGGTGGTTTATTGCTGTGGGATGGCTTGTAAGTCTCCAGTCTGATGGGCGATTATCCTGCCAAAGCCCTGTGCCCTCCAGGCCACAGGGAACGAGGTGACTGGTGCGCCCTGTGTCTCCCCTCTGGCCCTCAGGTTTGGGGTATTTTGTGTGTACATGCATGCTGCTGGAGATAGCACTTCAGCATTCAGATTTGGGAACAGAGAGCTCTTAGTTTGCTTTTAACCCTGGAAATAGCCATCCATCCCAGCTACGTTCTTTTTAGTAAGAGCCAATGCCATGCCTTACGAGCTTGCTGTCCCCAAACTGAAACCCTGACTCTCTCAGAGTGTCCCTAAATGACCTCCTGGGCTCCACAGAGTCACCTGTCTTTCTGGACACTTGAATAGCCATTTTCCACAGCATCCCCCCAACCCAGAAAAGGCGCCGCTCCACAGGAACCCCCTCTTCTCTCCACGGCTGCAGATCTGCCACCTGTCTGCTACATTCATCATTAATGAGCTCCAAACCCAGACTTTTCTCCAAACCGTGCGTGTTTAATCTCTGATTTCTTCTCCACCCCCACAATGCTGTGTCCCTTTGGCATTTTACCTGCTAGAGCCAGTTATCTCTTGTTTCTTTCACTTTGGTCACTTTCCAGTGTTTAAAGGAAAACTTTGATGTGAACACATTTTGGTTTTTTCCCAGCCTACACTAGAGGGAGGAATGAAGGGGAGAGGGGGCTCTGGCCCTGTTACTTCCTGTTTGTTTTTGTTCTGGAGAATGCAGACCATCTGTGTTCTCAGACGCTTTTCTTCTGCAGCCACTGTGCTCATTCTGATATTTAATTTTCTTGTTGTTTTTTTTTTTCACTTCTCTCTAAATAATTTCCTATTCCTTCTCCCCAAACTCCTAAACCCCTCATTAAATCTTTCTTCCTGAAATTTCTTATCTTAATAGTACCTCTGGATACTGTTCTGTCCCCATTAAGGCCAGGGTAGAAATTACATAAATGATAATGGGAGACAGGAGAAGGGAGAGAGGGGAAAGAGGAAGCAGTAAATGAAAGGGGGAAAAATTAGAATCACTTTTTAAAATGGAGTTCACTAATTCTCAAGTCCAACTCCATGTCCTAAAAAACGTTTGACTCTAGCCTCACCTGTCAAGTGGACTTTGCCTTTTTCTGAAGAAATAATCTGTGAATGTTGGATCTCTGTTAAGGCTGGCCTGAGAAAGTCCCTCTGTTTTATTTTTCCAGCCACATAGACTTTGTTTAAGGTTGTATTTTCTTATAGTAATCAAGATTGTTATTTTCCAGAACTCATGGCAATATTTTCCTTTTCCTGAGAGTTCCCTGATGAATCCTAAATTATAATCACTCTATATAAAACTCCTGTTCTTTCTGTTTCTTTTTCATGAAATTTCACCTAAGTCTCTAAACAACTCAATCTCCTTTTCGTAGACGACTGTAATTCTGTAATTTATGAAAATGTAACTTTTTAATAATAACAGTTTAGTAGGCTGGTTTCTGAGAAGCATCTTCATTTCAGATGTCACTGCAATTTAGAACACAGTATTTCCCCTATCCGTGTTTAAAAACAAAAATCAAAGGACTTTGATTTTTTTTCCCTTAATTCTTAAGGTCAGGATTTAAAAGCTAAATGAATTCCAGGCTCCAGGCTCTCAGAATTATATTCCAGTCAGTTCAAACCCAAAATGTGCCTGCGAGTGTGAATAGTTGAGGTCTCGGAGACATCGTAAGCTGGTGGGCTCTGTGGAGCCTTTGCCTTTGGCACCCACTCGAAGCAGCTTCTGCTTGTTCCCGTTGTAGCGCTTTCAGCCAAGCACATACAGTTTAGTCAGTGGTGTATTGAAATGGACCTGGTACCGTCAGCAATAGCTAGGCCAAAATCAATTGCCTATTTTTAAAAGAAAAAAAGAGGACAGCAAGTTACTCTTTTAATCTAGGTAAATCAAATCGTGCCTACTTGCTTTCCACCTGTAGCTGAGTGCAGGCAAGAGCATTCGGACTGAGGATAGTATTTCTTTGTGTAGTCTTTATTAGTGCTTAACCACTTGGGGTTGAAATACCAGGGTAGCTTCAGAACTGAGTTTTCAAATTCACATAAGAAAGCTTGTGCTCTTTTTCTCTTAGGAAAAAATAAAGTTTCCTTTTTGCCCCCTCTTAGAAGATTAGAAGAAAAGCAGAGAACAGTCAGGCTTTTCTGCCTTTTTGTTTTTCCCTACCATGAAATCATAGCTGACTATGACATCAGAGTGTGCTTCTTTGGGTGGCCTTGTAATGTATAAAGGCAAGGGCCTTAATTAGGTTAACAGGGCACCCCAGGGGTGCAAAGCAGAGGGTGAGCGATGCCGTACTCTAGACAGTGTACAAGAAGCACAGACCAGCTCAGGAGGGACTCCTTTTCCCAGGGATTTTAAACTCTAAAGCTTTCTCTTCTTTTGGTATATTACCAAACAATGAAATTAAATTGTTAAAGGCAAAAATGTAAACTGTGCTTTGTTTTTAATCTGCAAAATTGGGAGGGGAGTGGAAATATGCTGGCAGGTTTGTTCTATAGCATTGATTTGTGACCAACAAAGGAAATGTCTTTTTATGAGACACAAATCAATGCAACTAGACTGAGAAAGTGCAAACAGAGATGTGAGAAAATCATTCAATCATTAGTCTTCTATGGAATTTAAAAACAGAGAGTCTTTCAATTGTTCCAATACCAAAAAAAAAAGTGAAAAAGTGGGAGAAAGGACGGGAGGACCACCTGAGGACTGGTTCTAATTTTGTCAAGGTTTTCCTTTCATGATTGTGGAAGGGGCAGGCAAGGTTATAAGATTCCTAAAAGATTAGCAATGTTGTGAATGAATTTCAGAACTCATTAACCATGTCCTCAGATGCTATGGTTATCCAAGTTGTGGGAAACTAGTAGGAAACCAGTTGATGCCTAAACTTCTGCTTTAGTCTGCTGTGACCTTGGTTGCTATAAAATTGACAGTTTCTCACAAACTTCTTTATCCAAAAGCAATCTATAAAAAATAGAACTAACACTTACATATAAGCAAGTTACAAAAGTTAACAAATAAGTCAAATGAGTAAAAATAAAACTTTAAGAAGCTAAAAAATGTTTATTTTGTAAAATCACCTATTTTGGAAAAAGAGAGACAACTGATCTGAATTAGCTGAAAGTATGAATCATGGCATATGTTTAGGTAGCATGGACTGAGATTTTAAAGAGTTACAAGTCAAATTTCTTGAGCACTAACATAAAAATAAAATTTTTCAGTAGCTTATCAGATATGTGTACATTTAAAGAGTCTTCCCCCTCTTATAGATTGAAAATGTTCCCCCCTACAAATCTTAACATTGCTAGTTTGCTTAGAAATTCTATTTTCAGAGATAGTGAAAAGGTAAATTTCACCATGACCACTGTCCTAATTATCACAGATTGTGAAGTATCCTAATTTCCCTTTTGAGGGAATAGCAGAAAAGATGATACTTCTCTGAACACTTAATATAAACAGCTTCACAAATGTGTTTGTTTTCTCAATGTCCAGGTAAATCCAGAATACTGTTCAAAGTCTAGGGAAACAATGGAAGTCCAGAGAAATGTCCTACCTTGATTACTGCATACTTTCGCTTCTGTCCCTATGATGAAATCAATTACCAAGACTCTCATTTGATCCTTTAAAAATGTGCTTTTACTTCTCATTGTCCTCATGCTAGCTACATTGCCTAAAGGAATCAAGGGACTAGGTGCACCAACCCCATTTCAAATAAGAACACTTGTGAAGAAGGTGTACAAATGTCACACTCTGTTACACAGTAACACCTTGCAGTCCGGTTCTGGCAGTTTAGACCTCCAGCTCACCACCCTGAAACAGAAATAAATGAAGACCTTCAAGTGTCCAGATGAGTTTCCCCCAAGTCTCTGACCAAAGCTTTCAATAATGCCTCTATAGTTCTCATTTTTCTGATTTTCCAGTGCAAAGAGGATTTTAAAATATATTTATCATAGAGAAGAGTTAAGAGAAGATGGCTCAGGGAAACTGAGACCAAGAGGCCAGTCAACTATGGCAGTGGATGGTGAGCTATACGGCTGAGCCTGTGGCCACTGGCTTGAGTGGTACAGGAGACAGGTGATTCTCAAGAGAAGTAAAATATATTTCTGAAAAGCAGGAATGATGGGGCTGGAGATTTAGCTCAGTGGTAGAGCACTTGCCTAGCAGGTGCGAAGCCCAGGGTTCGATCCCCAGTACCAAAAAGAAAAAAAAACAAAACAAAAAAAAAAAACAGACGAGTAAAAAAAAAAAGCAGGAATGATGAATACTCAAAAGGATGACCTTGCATCTTCAGAAAAAAATTAAATGGTATCAGCAGAAAAGATGATACTTCTCTGAACACTTAGCATATTTAGAAATATCTAAATTAAATGGTGTCAGCATATTTAGAAATCTCTAAATGGTTTTATTCAAAAAGTTTAGAATATATCCCTTATAGTTTATGTCATACATATGGAACATTTTATACCTCAGTATAACTTCATTTTTTGGTCTGTTTTTTAACTTGGAAAAAATTAGGAATGGTTTTGTAGTAACGCTGAAAACCAATCTAGCCAAAACTACTTAGGATGAACACCTTGGAAGGCTATTTGTTCTTGAATACTTTATGTCCAGGTCCCTTAAAATAAAGATGTTCTTTTTCATTGATCTTAGTTATATAATGTGTGTTGTCATCTGGAGTAAGGCACAGTTGCTCATATTTAGCTGGTTTACTTTGTTAATGCGTCATTGTAAGTGACCAAAAACATGGTACAGGAAGTTGTTTGCTTTTTCATTGCTTATGCAACTTCCAAGCAGAAAATGTTCTTGAGACCAGATGGTAAAGAACAGTCAATTGCAAGTTCTATTCTCCAGATGTATTGATGTTTCGTGTCAATGCTTCTTCAAGCCAGTTCAAATACATTTGTAAATTCAAGTTTCAGTTTTAGTAACCCTTTCACTTCTGCTAGATCCTCTTTCAACTGACAAAGAAATGGGCTAGATTATTTAATTACAGGCTCTGAATCCAGCTGTACCATAGAGCAACAATGCCACAGCCATATTATTCAGCCAGATAAAGGTTCATTACACTTGCTTTTGGACATACTGGGTCACTGTGCTATAATGACAGTTATGTGTTTATGACACCAAACCTATTTGCGACTTTATTCTTTCCAATAGTGCACTTTCTTAGGTCAGTTTTTTTCTTTCTTTTTTTTTTTTTTAATGAGATTTACTCAAGATTTCAACTTGGCGTGTAGGTTTTTGTTGGGTTTTTTTGCGTGGTTTTTTTTTTTTTGTAATCTGTTCAGCAGTTGGGAAGTTTGCTTGGAACACAGATGAGTTAAGATAAAAAGCTGTTTTTCAAAAAATGTCTCTAGTAAGTAAAAATGAAGATACTAAATCTGAATGAATGTAGAAAGTTGTCCCCTTGTATATTTTTAAAGCTTCCCAAACTATCCCCAGTTCACCGCCAAATGCAGCCTACCCAGATTGTCTTTAGGAAAGTAGCAATTCACAGAGATTTGCAGTTAGCTGCATATCAAACTGCATTCTTTCTCTTCAGTCCCTGCTCACAGCTCCACCATTTTAGAATATGGTGAGATATGCCAGAGCCCTACCATCTGTTTAATGGGCTAATTATGTTTACCACATGCCTACTTCACAGGGATATCATGAGTAAGGTGCCAAACATCATACAAATGTATATGTTTGTGTATATTGATATATAAATATACCCATAAATAAAATTATATGCATATATAGCAGCATCCAGCATTTTTTAGCTTCATTCCATCTTTTATTACCAAGATATGTCATGATCCTTCACTTAAGCCTGGCTTGGCATTTTCATAGTTTATGATAATGCAAAATGGGTCAGTCAGACTAGTGTGAGGAACACTAGTTGAGGGGCTTGGAGGAGGTAAAATTTGAATTTGATGTGCATGCCTCTGTCTTTCCCTATTTTAGCTATGTGCTATATTCTATCTACTACAAAATCTTGACATTTTACCTTCGTAATAAATACAGTCAAACTTTATGACACTGTATATTGCTATACCCAGTGTTTTAACTCTTTTTTCAAGAAGCTGAGAATCTCTTTTCTTTTATGGAAAAAATGTCCAACTATTCCAAAACAATCCCATCACTGTAAGGCTACAGCTTTTATATACAAATCTACAAATTTCCCCTTATGTACCACAGCTTCTATATTGGGCCTGTTCTAAATGCTAGCATTGTTTCCTTTTATGATGACTTTGAAACCCTTGACAATCTTTCTGATGGTCTCTCAATGCTTCCTATGTACGTATGTGGCCTCAGTGACCACTTACTATCCATGAAAATTTCCACTGCATCCCAAGTTGGGTCAACCTAAATTGCTTCTTGAAAAGGAAACTTAAGGTGGATATGTCCAGGGTTTTCTGGGCAGTAAAGGAAAGCAGACAGAGGGCATTCTAGGTGGAGAGAATTAAACCAGCAAAGGAACAGGGCAGAGGTGAAAAGGAACAAATCATGGGTAACCAAAGTGCCTGGTCAGGATATGATATAAGCTCCACTTTTTATGTGTTTTATGTGTAGCTCTTTTGTCTATGTAAACCTAGCCCTGCAAACTTTGGACTTTCTTGGCTTTGAGGATACACTGGCCAGAGAGCTATCAGGAGAAACATCCATGTCTACACACCAGACTATATACTTAATGCACAGCATTCTTTTAAAAAATGAAAAATAATAACAACATATGAAACTATCACATTTTATTTAATCTTTTCTAAAATGCCAGGGTGTTTTTAAAGTGATATTGTCTTTTTTTTATTTTCTCTGAGCATTAGGATGTTTTTTATAGTGCTTTTGCTGAAGTAAATTACTCAGAGCTGTTTTATTTGCTTGCTTTTGTTTTAGCAGCTTTATGCTTACAGGTATTTTATAAACAAAATGGAAGAGGAAAAATAGCCAGGATGTAAATAACTGAATCAGATAAGCTTGCGTAAGCATAGGTTAGGGCCTTGTGGGAGGATGCAGGATCTTCATTGGTGCCAGAATGATTGTGTTTTTATCTTAAGTATAAGCCTGGTTTGAGAAGAGATATTGGTATACAAAGAAAGGAAGAATTATTCTCCTGTTATTTTCCTATGTACAGAAGGAAAAATCACCTGAATATTCACTATGTGATTTCTTGAGTTGAAAACCATAACACTCAATGCAAACCACATAGACACAGATCAGGAGAAAGTAAAATGATGTTGAAGGTGGGGAGGGGGGAGAGAGTGGGGAGACAGGAGGGGGAAGGGGAAGAAAAAGGAAAGAGAAAGGAAGAAGGAAAGAAAGAAAGACAGAGAGAGAAAAAGAAGAAAGAGAGAGAGAAAGGAGAGAGAAAGAAAAGAAAGGAAGGAAGGAAGGAAAAAGAAAGAAAGAAAGAGGAAAGAAAGAAAAGGGGAAGAGGAAGGAAGGAAGGAAGGGAAGAGGAAGGGAAAGGAAAGGAAAGAAAAAGAAAATGAAAAGACAGGAAGGAAGGAGCAATTATTACTTCATCATTTCTTACTTTAGAATCAGCAATAACTGGAAAAAAATCTTAAAAACCATCTAATCTAACACTCCCATTTCATATGTGAGAACACATGAGTTTCATGACTTGTCTAAGGTCTTGCAGTGGTTTACAGATATGGCTGAGGATTCAGATCATCTGACAGATGCCTTTCCACCAACAACTCTAATTTTTTTCCATTTCTCTGCAATTATTTTAGAGAATTCTAACTTTTATTATCTCATCTACACTGTTTTTTGCGTTTTGTTTACCAACTGACTTTTCAACTAATAGCTTTGAAGTAGTTTATTTTATGATAATTAATTAGTGGATTTTCTATAAAATGATCCTAAAAATTAAGATGGATTAACAGAAATATCCTGAGTATTCTACAAATACAGAGAAGCTCACTAGATCAACACATATGCCTTCTTTTTATATGAATCCTATTGTACCTGTAGAATTGCATGATGATCCTGGATTTTCAAGTTTCTAGAGTCCAGACATTTGTTGGGAGGTATAAATAGGTAGGCCCAAAGTTGCTCCTTTACACTCTGAGATGCCTCTGAAATATTTTTAAACTGCTGTGCTTTTATAAGGAACTCATTCTCACTGCCATCAGTTTCTCCAATTTTTCCTGTCATCAGTACAGCCAGTTACCACAACTACTTGGCTATCAGGTTCAAAAACAGCTGTACTTAGTGTTTTACTAATATTTTGTTCAGTATAGAGGAGAAAGAACGTGGTGAGAGTCTGGTATGGCCCAGCTCCCTTTTGTAGATAGTGTTTCATTGACAATAGACACTCAATAAGTGATGATTGAAAAGGGCAGAAAATAATATTAAAAAATCTCTGGATCATTTGTAGATATTATCTCCTAGCTTCTGATACAATGCTGTGAGGTTTCCTGCACCCATATGGTTATTATGATCTACTTGTTAGCAACAATCCAGAAATACTCTTACTGCTATAATGAAAAATAATGTTAAACTCCATTTTTATATTATAAATGTGTCTGGTTCACCAAGTCCTTGTTCAGGTGCCAAACACACCACTATAAGGGAATTGGCTGACATCATATCCTGAAATTTCAGGTAAGTATAATCACCTCCCAGATGCATAGAGTAAGCCTGGGTTTTGAAGCCAAGAGAAGGGAAAGAAGCAAATCTTCTCCTCTTCCATAGGTGAGAACCATTTGGCAGTAGCCTCAGTACTTAAAGGAAATACCCTTTTGTGAAGAAAATTGTGATGTTTGGTCACAAATTGGGATGTTTTTATTAAAACATGTTTAGTCCTCCAGTGTACCAACACTTGTTGTTTGTAGATGCCATCCAATTGTGTCCAACTCATAGTGACCCTCATAGCATTTTCATTGGCTGATTGTTTTGGGATTGTTCTGGGAGTATGAAGCCAGGTCCTTTTCTCCTTTTTGCAGTGCTGGGAATTGAACTTAGGGCCTCAGAGAGTGCAAAGCAGCACTCTACCAACTGAGCTAAACCCCAGCCCATATCAACTCTAAGAACAATTTAATTCACAAAGCACATGAAATGAACAGAAATGTCTAGTCCCAGCACCTGTGTTTCTCCATTGTGATCCTATTGTATTGTAGAGTAATTTTGTGGCCAAGATCCATCTCCACTATTCTACATTTGGACATTCGTGTAGGGAAAAAAAAGGTACATAGCAAAGACCACCAGAGAATAGTAGATGTTTTGTGATCAAATCCAGTCAGGTTTGCAGGTAGCAATAATGGGCATTAGTGTTTTTCCTTCCTCTTTCTTCTTTTCTTATCCTTTTTCTTTTGTTTCTTCCTCAATTCAAACTTCGTCTGCTTATGGATTTGGAAGGTATTCAGAAGAAAATAATGAAAGTAAATCCTATTTGATATAACACACAACAATTTTGACATATAACTATCCCATGCCTTTTTAGCAGTATATTCCTAAACAACTAAGGAGCATGTAGGATAGCCAGGTGCTGGTCCTCAAAGTGTATGTGTCCTAGGACATTCTTCTGTTTGAACTAGTATAGTCCACTGTTTCATGTTACTGAATGATCAAAATAGAGAAGGTTTTCTTTTGTGGTCCTAGCCCAAGTGAGTGGTAGGATGTGACCTCCATCTGTAACTTTCCATAAAGTTTTCTGTTTAGGCTACATAATATCTGGAGGTATTTCACACCTTAGAATGTGTCCTCAAAAAGTATGGCCTTGCAGTGACTTTTCTTAGGATAGATAACATGAGGCAGTGAAGAAATAGAGACATATGTGTTATAAATTTGTTTTTTTTTTCTCATAAACTTTTAAACTTCCTATCCAGACCCTATTTTTTCTCAATCAAATAAGTGATTTAAAGAAAAACTTACCTTCATAATTTTTTAAAAAGCATTTTTTCAGACTATCCTGTTATTTTGCTTTTCAGTAATCACTTAACAGGTGGCTGAGTGAGGATCATATGTGGAAAGACTTCATAGTGTATAAGAAGCCTGAGAGTATACTCAGGTGAGAAAAATAAGTACATGAACGCAGAGTTGCCTCCCCCAAAGACAGTGGCCCAATTAAGAGTGTCTGGCACTGTATATCCTGCCTGGTGGGACACTGTGGCCATATTTTGAGTAGATTTTCACTTCCTGAAGTTTTATACAATGCCTATTGCCAAGAAGCGAGCAGCTGTACCACTGCTTCCCGTCAGATCTCTGAAGCTAAGCAGGGTCGCACCTGATTAATATTTGGATGGGAGACTGCCTGGAAACACCAGGTGCTGTAGGGTTGGGAGAAGGACCCAGCAACCCATTCCCCAAAAAAAGTCAGCCATTAAAAACCCTATGAATAGCAGAGAAGCACTACCAATACAGTTTCTCCTGCTGTACGTAAGGTTGCTATAAGTTGGACACCGACTGGACAGCACCTAACAACAACAACAACATTGCCAAGAAACTTTGGAATATACTCTCTAGTCAAATGAAAAGGAGAGGAGAAAAAGTCCTTTGAAAATTCAATCTAATCGGTGCACACTAGAGCCAATCCAGTGAAATAACCACTTCCTCTATCTTTGGTGTTCAGAGTTTTTATACAGTAGTAGAGTGGTAGAGAAGTATCTGTCTGTTGTGTTTGGGGTCCTTCACTATTTCAAATGCTTTGAAGAAGAAAGTGTTTTTCCTACAGTTCCTTAAATTCAATTAAACATATTGGTCCTGAAATCCCAAGATACATGATTACTCACATAGTTTAAAATACAAAAAATTCGATTGAACTGTCCCCTTTCTCCTATTGCCTTCTTCTGTCTATCACACTGGGGAATTGAGAGGAGAGAGAGGGAGGGAGGGAGGAAGGGGGAGAGAGAGAGAAAAAAGAGAGAAGAGAGGGAGGGAGAGA
Organism: Pedetes capensis; assembly: GCA_007922755.1. Taxonomy (NCBI): domain Eukaryota; kingdom Metazoa; phylum Chordata; class Mammalia; order Rodentia; family Pedetidae; genus Pedetes; species Pedetes capensis. The sequence goes on along the minus strand of VMDO01012429.1, from coordinate 6,057 downwards.
TATGGTGCGCATGCACGCGCGTGTGTGTCTGGGAGGTAGACAGATTCCCTACCTGGAAATGGCTTGCTATTATTAGACGTTCAGTTACCAAGGGTTATGTAAGACAATTGAAGCTCTGTTTTTTAACAGAGACATGATTCATGCGGCTTGTAGTAACAGTAACCACCCTCAAACGAGACAGAAACCAGATGCAGACAAAGGCTAGAGAAATCAATGTCGACTCGGTAAGCCATTCTCCTGATACCCTCTGCCTTTCAGTCAGAGCACTTAGGTTATCAGGAGAGGAGGCTGAGGCTCCTGCTAATTCTGGATCTTTTCTGTCTTCTGGGGCTGCTAAATGAAATCACGTGGGCGGAGCTGGGTACAGGAGAAAACTGGGGCTCATGAGTAGCAACGTCTGACCCCCACCTCCCTAGGGTCTCATAAATGGTTAGACACCTGGAAGCTCAGATGTTGTCACTTATACTGTAGCTCAGTTTTATGTGGCTTCTACTCAGAAGTACTGGAACACAAGGGTTTGGCTCACCCACTCAAGGAACTTTCCTCAGGTGATGCTTTGTAGCATGCCAGGAGAAGAGAGAATGAAGTGGGATTTGAGCTGGTGCCAGTGCTTTGTTACAGCTTCTCCCAAAACCCCAATGGAAGGGACTGGCTGTCAGCTTCCACACACTTGAGACCCTTCCATGATTCCTCCAGACAATATTGATACACTATTCCACAGTATTCAAAGTATTTTTGTGTGCATTAGCCTCCCAACTTTACAAGATAGGCAAAGCATACATAATTATCAGTATCATTTTACAAGTGAGAGATTTTATGGATTGATGATATTATGCCATTATTGATTCCTTTCCCATGATTTTGTACATGAGAAAAATAAGAAGTAAGACTTGATAAGGTTAGTGATTGACCAGGGTCACATAGCTAGTTGTTAACAGATCCAGGAACAAAAGGCAGACTTTCGGATCCTCCATCTAGTGCACTACTTCTCAGACTTGCTGCAAAGGTTGTTGGCCACCATGGCATTTTTGGAAGGGAAAAAAAAAAAACCTACTGTAAACCTTAGTTTCAAATTAAGTTCCACTTATGCTGGGAAACTTAAATTGTCCTCTCCTAACCTCTACCCCACACCAGGCCTCAAACTTTTCACCTGTGTAATTTGTATATAGAGTATTCATAAAAGTATCACATAACCTTTCATGTGCCTTGCCAGTGGTATCTCCTTGACCCACCAAGGGTGACATAACAGGAAGAGATCCAGAGATCTCAGGCTTTACCCAGAACATTAAACTATTCTTACTATGAAAAGAAAATACTCAGATGCTTCACTGAACAAACTGCCCAGGACTCAAAAAACAGCATTCTTGTCCCAGTAGCCTGTTACACATCCAAAAGCCTGGTAATCCTTCCTGTTCACTCTCAAATGTGCAAATTGTCCAGAAAGATAACTGTGGATATATATATGACAGAAATATCCAAGCCATTTAATTTCACCCAACCAATAATCCACTGAAATAAAAATTCCAGTTTTAAAAATACTTACTATTGATTACTAGTAATATTGTGATATGTTATGAATTTTAATTAAAGACTAACAGAATTTTCTTTTTATGAAAATTTTACCATTTTCTGGCTATTTCACATTCTGCAATACAACCTATACCTATTTTAAGGTAAATGTAAGCAAACATTCTCATTTACACAATAATTTTAAATAAATCTTTTGTTTGTATGCCACTTTTTAATCCAGGAACCTAGTAAAATACCTCACACATTATATTTTAACAAAATGTATTTTCTCTTCTGTTACAATATGAAAGTCACTTGTTCCTGCAGTTTTAAGGAAGAAAGCTATTCTCTTTTCTCACACACAGCATAAAACTCCCTGACCAAGCATCAAGGGACTACATTTCTAGCCCTAACCTGACTACAAACTCACTATTAGGGAACCTGTTAAGTCCTAACTTCAGATAACATCTAATCTGAAAACTCAAAGCCCCTTAATATCTGGTTATTACACACTGTCTTGAGAAAACTTGCCCTGTGCTCTTCTGTGTTGTGGCAGTAAACCAGCTTTATGTGGAAGATGGAATTCATTGTTTGGGGGTTTTGCGTTGTGCAAGTGGCTATGAAGCTGCCTGGTCTTACACAATGTAATGTGTCTCCAGACTGACTCAGAGATAAAGGATGGATATGGGTGGAAGGCAGCAGCACATTCTGCAGATGTTTGCTACACACCCTGATACCACGTGCCACAATAAGCAATAGATCCTCAGGAGGTTTGTTTTGACTTCTGTGTGTAGGAGAACAGCCTTACCCTTTTCATCAAGTTACCATAATGTGATGATCATGAATGGTAATTCATCATTGATACAGAGGCATGTTCCATGGCTCCTTTCATTGATCCTTTGATGCTCCTAGATTATTTTACCCTTCTCCCCATTTGGTGTCAACTTAGGCAGATTCTTTCTTCCATTTAAGAACAGACCTGCCTCTGCTCTTCTAGGTCCAAAGTTCTAGACACACAATAACATTTATGGGGTGATGGCAGTCATGGTGAGTGGTGGTTTTTCCTAATGAAGTGGAAATACATTTTGTCTAGACTTTTACCATTCCAAACTATCCCTTACAGAAATCAAGTTTTGATCTATTGATATCTATGGTAACCAATAACATGGTTGTTGTTGTTGTTGTTGTTGTTGTTAGGTGCCGTCGAGTCGGTATCTGACTCATATCGACCCTCATAGGGTTTTCAGTGGCTGACTGTTTCGGGATTGCCTTGGGAGTGGATTGCCAGGCCCTTCTCCCATTTTTGTGGTGCTGGGAATTGAACTCTGGACCTCAGAGACTGCAGCACAATGCTCTACCAACTGAGCCAAATCCCAGCCCCAATAACATGGTTATGACATCCTATTATGCACAAAGGGCTACACTAGGTTCCAGTGTTTCTTTAAGGTATAAGACAAGAACATTTATACTCTCACCAGTGGTATAGAAAACAAGAACTAAACTATAAGCATTTTTCTAAGTGCTAAGTCAGTGACAGAGGCCATGTTAGTCTTCCTAAGGAAAGTTTCTTAAAAGATACATTATTACATATGGACCTTGAAGGGGAAGAAAGATACTGATAAGAAAAAAAGGTGACAAAGGTATTCCACTACAGCCAAAATATTGTGAACAGAAGCCTAGAGCTATAAATGTACTAAGTCTTTCTGACAACCTATAAATTAACTGGTTTAGACCAAATGGAGGACTAATGGAAAAAAATCTGGAGGGCTTATTTGATATAGATTCAGTGAATTTACATGCATAGGCCAAAAAAGTTTGGAACCAAGGGAAATTCATTAAAACATCTTTTCCCTAAGTGTATTCTGAGGCTAGTGAATGTTCTATTAAAAAGGAAGTGGGAAAGAGTCTATAATCCAATACACTTGGGCAAAGAGGGGGCCTTTAAATCCTTGTGTGCATTATATGTGTGTAAGGGGGGCATAATGTGCAGAGTTTCCTAATTTTATTCGACTAAGGAAATTTTTTTTGAAATGCATCTTAAGATTCTAGCATCCTATGAAATTCACTTTGAGATATACCACCTGGAAGGATTTAGAAGGGCAAGAGTTGAAGACAGGACAAAAAAAGATTAATCTTATTCTATTAGGAATAGGCTTACAGCCATACCACTGTGGCGGCAGATCCTGTCAGATCTCGGAAGCTAAGCACCGTTGGGCCTGGTTAATAATACTTGAATGGGAGACCACCTGGGAACACCAGGTGCTGTAGGCTTAGGAGAAGGACCCAGCAATCCACTCCCACAAAACAATGGGCAATTGAAAACCCTATGAAGAGCAGAGAAGCACTGACAATAGTGTTTCACCTGTTGTTCATAGGGTCGCTGAGTGGGACACCAACTGGACAGCACCTAACAACAATAATTAGGAATGGAGACGTCATTAATTACAGAGAAGGCATCACTGATGAAACCAAAGGATCAGAAGTAGAGGGGATAACCTCTGAGAAAGAAGGGCATGTAGAAAAAGATATAACTCTATTCTGAGGAAACAAAATGATGAAAATTCAGAGATACTAAAGGAGGAGGTGAGAGCCAATAAACTTAACACACTGCATGGCATAGATCCTCTTAGCAACTGCAAAAGAAGTCAGAGAGCTTGTGCAGCATGCACAAGGCCATGGGTTTGATCCCCAGCACTGGAAAGAAAGAGGGGGAGAGAGGGTGAGACGGGGAGCAGGAGGCGGGGGGAGAAGTGATATTTTTTGGATTCAAGTATTAATGTATGGGAAGGGGAAAATGAATCAAGTGTTAAAGGTTTTGGAAAAGTACAAAAAGAGCTCATGAGGACATTAGAAGACCACAATAGAGAATTTAATAAAAGCCTGTGATGAGGACCTGAAATGAAGAAGACTTTCGGAATGGAGGCAGTTCAGTGGTTTAGCAGCTGCAAGTTAGGTAAAGGCTAAGCCCTGGAGCATTCTGATTAATGGTGGGTCCCTGTTCGAGGGCCAGCTATGTTGGGCCCCACATTCGGGTGCCAACTCTATGTGGGGCACACGCCTCCAGGTACGGCCTGGAGGTTCAGATGGGCTGCACCGCCGCGCACACAGATACTAAACACAATTCACTCGGGACCCTCAGGTGAGGGGCGCAGACTCCTGTGGCCCTCGGGACCCCAGAGGAGACGGGAGCAAGGAAAAGCCTCAGGCGCTTTTGCCTTCCAGGGGCAAGCACCTGTGTTGGTCGTCTCCGTGGTCACGAGGAGACAGCTGTTGCTTCCTCGGTGGTCAGATGGGGAGCAGGTTCTTTTCCTTGTTGATGATTGCTACGGGAGAGCGTTTTTTCCTCATCAAAGGTCCAGGGGAGAGCAGCGGGAGAGGTGCTTCCTCATCGGTGGTCCGGGCAGGAACAGGCAAGAAGGCGCAGAAAGGGATGCCAAAAGGGGGACTAAACAGCTGTGCCAAAAAGGGTCGAGCTGCTGCAGCGCAGCTCGTTATGTAGCTTGCCCATGGAATGGCCTGAGCCAATCAACTTTCAGTCCAATTGTCCAATCAGGAAGGGTTTTGTACAAATGTGCAACCAAGTTACTTTCATTTTCCCTAGATTCTAACTTACAAACCAGATATTCAAACGCCATTTTCCCAGTTTGGGAGTTTTTGCCAATTTCCTCCCAATTTTTCCCTACAATTAAAACCTCACCTCACACCCTGCTTTGCTGTCCTTTCCTTCATGACCTATAGCAAATAACTGTACCTCTCCTAAATAGTTTCAGCTCCTTCATCTATGAAATAGGAATAGAAACCCCACCTTGAAAGAGTATTTGTAAGAAATGAAGTTAAATAATGAATGAAAAGGCACAATGTCTGCTTCATAGTAAGCATTTAGTTGATGGTAGCCAAAATTACCACTGAGGTGATGGGAGCAGGAAAAGGGAAGTGATGTTCACTTTGAGTGTGTCATCTAGAGCAATGCCATGGAGATATTGCTCAGTACAGTATAAAATATATTCGTTAGTCCAGAAAACATACTTGGTGCAAGGGGAAAATCATAGAAAACTCTGGTAACATCAAATAACACTCAGTGCCACAAACCATGCTCATATTAGAATCCTCATTACAGACTTTAAAGTGGCCTTGTAACCAGAAGCTGTGGGGCTGCCATTCTGGACAGAAAGACTTCAAGGGAAATGACTTGGGGCGGGGGGGTAGAAGGAGCATCACTAGGTGTTTGTTAAAAACAGAAACTCATCATGGAGATATATATATATATATATATCTCCATGATATGTGTATATATATATATATGTATATATGTATATGTATGTATATACATATATATGTATATACATATATATGTATATACATACATATGTATATACATATATATGTATATACATATATGTATATGTATATGTATATGTATATGTATATACATATATGTATATACATATATATACATATGTATATGTATATATGTATATATATGTATACATATACATATACATATACATATGTATATGTATATATATGTATATACATATGTATATACAT
>VMDO01012428.1:0-62232 GCA_007922755.1 Pedetes capensis | reverse complement strand
GATTCTGTGCCAGGCAAACGATCTTATTTATGTTTAAGCCCATTGTTGCAGACACTGTGTCAATCCATCTGGTGGAGGGTTTTCCTCTTTTGCGTTGACCTGCCACTCTCCCAAACATGATGTCCTTCTCCAGGGATTGTTCTCTCCTGACTACATGTCCGAAATATGTAAGACGCAGTCTGGCCATTCTTGCTTCCAAAGAGCACTCTGGTGGCACTTCTTCTAGGACAGATTTGTTGGTTCTTTTGGCAGTCCATGGTATATTCAATAGACGTCTCCAGCACCACAATTCAAAAGCATCAATTCTTTTTCTGTCTCCCTTGTTCGATGTCCAGCTTTCATAACCATATAATGCCACTGAAAATACCATGGCATGAGTCAGACGCACCTTCGTATTCAATCTTCGCTTTTCAATACTCTAAAGAGATCTTTTGCCACAGCTTTTCCTAGAGCAATGCGTCTTTGGATTTCTTGACTGCTGCTTCCACGGGTGTTGATTATAGAGCCAAGCAAAGCAAAATCTTGGACAACCTCAATCTTTTCTCCATTTATTGTGAAGTTGCGTGCTGACCCAGTCATAAGGATTTTTGTTTAGTTGATGTTTAGTTGTAACCCATATTGAAGGCTATGATCTTTGATCTTCATTAGTAAATGTTTTAAATCCTCTTCACTTTCAGCAAGCAGAGTGGTGTCATCTGCATAACACAGGTTGTTAATGAGTCTTCCTCCAATCTTGATGCCACGTTCTTCCTCATAAAGTCCAACTTCTCGGATTATTTGCTCAGCGTATAAATTGAAGAGATAGGGTGAAAGTATACAGCCCTGACACACAGCTTTCTCAACTTTAAACCACTCATTGTTTCCTTGTTCTATTCAAACAACTGCCTCCTGGTTCACGTACAGATTTCTCATGAGCACAACTAGGTGTTCTGGTATTCCAATTTTCTGAAGTGTTATCCATAATTTGTTATGATCCACACAATCAAATGCTTTTGCATAGTCAATAAAACATAGATAGACATCTTTCTGATATTCTCTGCTTTCAGCTAATATACACCTGACATCAGCAATGATGTCCCTGGTTCCCTGCCCTCTTCTGAATCCTGCTTGATTTTCAGGTAATTCTCTGTCTATATACTGCTGCAGTCGCTTCTGAATGATCTTTACTAGAACTTTGCTGGTGTGTGATATTAATGATATTGTCCGATAGTTTGCACATTCAGTTGGATCCCCTTTTTTGGGAATAGGCACAAATATGGATCTCTTCCAGTCAGTTGGCCAAGTAGCTGTTTTCCAAATCTGTTGGCATAAACATGTTAACACCTCCAGTGCTGCATCTGTTTGTTGAAACATCTCTATTCGTATCGCATCAATTCCTGGAGCCTTGTGTTTCCCCAGTTCTTTCAAGGCAGCATCCACTTCATCCTTCATCATCATTGGTTCCTCTTCGTATGCAGCCTGTTGGAATGGCTGGTCATCTACCAATTCTTTCTTGTATAATAACTCTGTGTATTCTTCCCATCTTCTTTTGATGTTTCCTGCATCATTCAATATTTTCCCTGTAGAATCTTTCACTACTGCCACTTGAGGCTTGAATTTTTTCTTCACTTCCGTAAGCTTGAGAAAAACAGAGCACATTCTTCCCTTTTGATTTTCTGCCTCCAGGTCCTTGCACATGTTATTATAATATTTGTTTTTGTCTTCTTGAGCTGCCTTCTGAAATCTTCTGTTTAGTTCCTTAACTTCATCATGTCTTGCTTTTACTTTGGCTGCTGGACTTTGAAGGGCAAATTCTACTGTCTCTTTTGACATGTAATTTGGTCTTTTCTTTTTTTCTTGTCTTTTTAAGAACTTTTTGCTTCCTTGATTGATATCTTTTATGTCATGCCACAATGCTTCTGGTCTCCTGTCATTTCTGTCTAATGCATTAAACCTACTTTTGAGATAGTCTCTGAACTCAGGTGGGATATACTCAAGGTCATACCATGGCTCTCATATACTTGTTCTAATTTTCTTCAGCTTCAGTTTGAACTTGCAAATGAGAAGTTGATGATCTGATCCACAGTCAGCACCTGGTCTTGTTTTGACATTTTGTACAGAGCTTTTCCATCATCTCTTTTCACATATGTAGTCAATTTGATTCCTGTATGTTCCATCTGGTGAAGTCCATGTGTATAGTCTCCATTTATGATGTTGAAAAAATGTATTTGCAATGAAAAGGTCATTGGTCTGACAAAATTCTATCATGTGATCTCTAGCTTCATTTCTGTCACCAAGACCATATTTTCCAACTACTGAGCCTTCTTGTTTCCAACCTTTGCATTCCAGCCACCAGTGATTATCAGTATGTCTTGATTGCATGTTTGATCTATTTCAGATTGCAGAAGCTGATAGAAGTCTTCCCGTTCTTCATTTGTGGCCTTAGTAGTGGGTGCATAAATTTGAGTAATAGTCATATTAACTGGCCTTCCTCATAGGCGTATGGATATTATTCTATCACTGACAACATTGTATTTCATGACAGATCTTGAAATGTCTTTTTTGATGATGAATGCAACCCCATTTCTCTTATCATTCCCAGCATAGTAGACCATATGATTGTCTGACTCAAAATGGCCTATGCCGGTCCATTTTAGCTCACTGATGGCTAGAATGTCAATGTTTATGTGCTCCATTTCTCTTTTAACAATTTCCAATTTGCCTAGATTCATACTACCTACATTCCATGTTTCAATTATTAATGGATATTTAAGGTTGTCTTCCCTCATTTTGAGTCATGCCACAACAGCAAGTTGAGTACCCTGGGGTTTTACTCCATTTCTGTCATCACAGTAGACTCTCCTTGGAGGAGGCAACTCTTCCCCAGTAGTCTTTTGAGTGCCTTCCAACCTGGGGGCCTCATTTTCCAGCACTATATCTGACAGTGTCTCTTTGCTATCCATAGGGTTTTCAATGGCTATTTGTTTCCGGAGTGGCTCGCCAGGTCCTACTCCCTAGTCTGTCTTAGTCTGGAAGCTTAGCTGAAAACCTGTCCACCATGGGTAACCTTGCTCATGTGCAAGTTTACAGTGGCAGAGCTCTCAGCCTCATCACAACAAGCAAGTCCCCACAGTGTGGCAAACTGACAGACGTGTGGGGGAAAGGTGCCTATAGGCTTCATAAATTCAAAAGCATGCAAGGTCATGTAGATGACATAAATGCATAAAGAGTCTGCATGTAAATCACAGAGAGTGGTGTTGAGGATAGTCACCTGGAGACTTCTTTGGAATCAGTAGACACACTGCTCAGCACAATGCTTCTAGAAGTGCATTTTTATAATAGGCTGGACATCCATATTTTAGGGAAAAATCTTTAATTTGATACCAATGAGTCAAAAAATTTTAGATCATATGAAAGATAAAGAGAACTCTCTGCTGACCAAAAGTTATTAGTGGTATATAGTCTTTATAGATGGTGAAATAAAAACATATTTCTTAATTCATTGGACGTGCAGTACCTTAATGGAAGGATTTTAAAAAACACTTCCTTTTAAGCAATAACAATGGAAATAATAAGCACAACAACAATGATGTAGACATTAAAGGCTTAATTGTTTAGTCATACAATTAATGAGTATGTTTTGTAGTCAAATAAGATACCCAATTTAGGGCTGTTTTCTCTAAATCATTGAAATAGGTAGCTAATCTTTTTACACTGGTAATCAATGAAAATAATTTCAATTTAAGGATATGATTTGAATGAACTCAATGGTCCACGAGATTGGAAGATTTGTCTCTAGGGCAGTGGCATTACGTGCGAGGTACTGTGGAGCCTCCAAGAAGCAATGGCTTGGGGGAGATCCTTGTTTCCTGGGGGCACTATCCTTGAAAAGAATTAAGGTATTTTAAACACAGCCCTTTACTTCTTAAGAAAGCAATGCTCTAAAATGATCAAACCCAGCCACTCAGTTGTCTCTGTCTCATGGTTCAAAATATGACCTTTAGCTCCTACACACACTCCTACCATGATGTGAGGCTATCTTCAGCACTCAGCACAGGTCAAACATGGGCCACCTCATCTTGAACCTTGAAGCTCCAAAACTGTGATCCGAATAAACCTCTTTTCTTTCTAAGTAGCCTGCCTCATGTATTTCATTATAGAAATGAAAAGTAGATTGACATAGGCTCCATCTGCCTATAGTCATTTAGTGTCATTATTTTTTCACTTATTCATCCTATCCCAGACTTCATAGTTCAGAAGTAAAAATGGTGAACAAAGTTTCACTGAAAGATAGTCATTAATGGTTACTAGATATAATTTGTATTTTAAGATAGAATACCATGGTAAGGTAAACACTTAATGGAAGTGAGTTGTATAGTGTTCAAATTTGGGGCTGCTATCTACATGTCAGCTGGGAAACTGGAGCTGATAGTGAGGCTCATATAACCACCCCAAGGTTATAGATGCTATACTTCTTTGGTGGCTACCATTGAAAATATTGTGGGCTGGGATTTAGCTCAGTTGGTAGAGGGCTGTGCTGCAGTCTCTGAGGTCCCAAGTTCAATTCCCAGTACCTCAAGGACCTGGCAATCCACTCTCAAGGCAATCCCGAAACAGTTACCCATTGAAAACCCTAAGAGGGCCACTATGAGTCAGATACTGACTCAATGGCACCTAACAACAACAACAATTGAAAATATTCTGTTCTAGGATTGAGTGATATTTAGGGAATTTGAAACAGAAAACATTTTAAGAAGTCTCTTAACAGTGCTGTGGGCTGGGATTTAGCTCAGTTGGTAGTGTACTGCTCTACATACTCTGAGACCCAGGGTTTGATCTCCAACACTGCAATAATGGGAGAAGGACTTGGCAGTTCACTCCCTGCACAATCAGCCATTGAAAACTTTATGAATAGTGAGGAAGCACTGACATAGTGCTGGGCATGTCACAGTGTTGAGGAGTGTTTCATTCTGTTGTATATAGGGTTGCTATGAGTCAGAACCACTTTGATGCCACCTAACAACATTCATGACAACAACAACAACAATATTGTGCTCTTTCTTTTGCAATAACCTTTACAACTAGATTAGGAGAAATAATTATAAAGAATGTTATATAATGACTTATTCAAGTGTCAATTCCAAAGCCTCAGGGTGCAGTAAACTTAACAAATAATGTATTGGCAATGCACCACATCAGCAGTTCTATTTTAAGGAATTCTGAGAAAATTATGATACACACTGTGGCAGAAATAAACAGTACTTAGCACTACTACTAACTACTACCAACTCCACTACTACTACTACTACTGCTACTGATAACTGCTACTATAAAAGCATATAATGATAAATTTACTGCCTAGCTGTGAATTTTCATGTGTGATTTCAGAGAAATTTCACTGAAATTCAACACATCTTCTATAAAACATGTCTATTTTGCTTGCTGTTCTTACGTGTATTTGTATATGGGTCACTAGATTGCAAGGGTCCTTCTTCTAGCACATATGCCAACCTAGCCATATGGTGCATTATAGTTGTCCAGTGAAGCACATCTGTCCTCTGAGATATGAGAAACGGACTTAAAAACATTCAAATAAAATTTCTTTCCAAAGACTTCTTTAAAAAACATTTCTTAAGGTAGAAATGTGTATTGAAATCATTGATAAATTTTCACATCATCAAGTCCAGATATATATTCACACCATCAAGTCCAGATCTATATAAAGTCACATGGATTCCATTATCAATTCCCAGAACATATCCGGGATGTGCCAATATAGCATGGGAAGTGCCAATTACCAAATCAAATTGATGGATTACATGATTTATTCACTGTTCTAACATTTGTCTTTATATTCTGTACTTGTTCTTGTTCTCCATACATTTTTCATTCATATAGATGAAATCCCAAATAAATGTGTCCAGGATTTCCAAGTATTGCTTAAAAATGAGAACAGAGAGACAGCAACATCACACCTGACACATACTCTCTCTTTACATATTGATGTGCATGTGGATATACACAGAGAGAGATTAACCATAAATAATAAATGTAACCAAGTTCAAGACCAGAGACTGAGAATGACATGGGGAATGATAGCAGTTTGGTTTAGAAAAGAATGATGCGACATGTCATTATCTGTGTTTTCAGTAATTTATTAACCCACAGAAGGCATAATTGCTGCATTAATTATTTTCTGAAACTGACATTCTTGGCTTGATGAAAATACACAGCCACCACTGACAAACATTCTTTCTTCTACCACGAGGACTGAAAGAACAAAGCCTTTCTACCAAGGCGGAATGTGGCTCAGGCCAACAACTACCTCAGAAGCAATCATTTGTGTATAATAAAAAACAAATATTGTCAACACAGATGAGAAATAATACTCTCCTGTAATTCTTTCAAATTCTTAACCTTAGCAGGGATTAGACGCATCTAAATAGAAATAAAGAGCTGGGGATATAGTCCTGTGGTAGAGTGCTTGCCTGGCATGCATAAGGCCCTGGGTTTGATCCCCAAGGGGTGGAAAAAAAGTTTATTTGGGAGAAGGACCCGGCAACCCAGTCCCAAAAATCAATCCACCGTTGAAAACCCTATGACCAGCAGAGAAGCACTGACGATAGTGTTTCCCCTGTTGTATGTAGGGTCCTTATGAGTAGTATACTGACTCGAAGGCACCTAACAACAACAACAACAACAAATAGAAATAAACTAAGTGAGTGATATCCTCTCAAAAAGAACCATCTCTTAAGGCTCCAGATTCATTACATTATTGGAAATTACTCAACTACAGCACCTGAGACAGCATGAATATTTCACCTTATGCTTATTGCATTAAAATTATTTTGCCACATTATTAGTTTCTGAATATCATGGACTATTTTACTACACCTTTTAAAGCACGTGATGTTTTCTGGTATATTTTAAAAGGATATTTTAGATGCTGCATAGTTGCTGCGTAGATGCTGATCTATATTTTCTCTACCTTCTCAAAGGGCTCACCTTGAAATATCTTATGTAAAAGGGAGTGATGGGTCAGATTCATTTTTATCTGGTTTATCAGTTTTTAATTTCATGTTGCCTGCAGCTGTAGCCCTGTGGCATCCCATTCCGTCAGGTCTCGGAAGCTAAGCAGGGTCGGGCCTGGTTAGTACTTGGATGGGAGACTGCCTGGGAACACCAGGTGCTGTAGGCTTAGAAGAAGGACCTGGCAACCCATTCCCAAAATCAATCCACCATTGAAAAACCTAGAATATCTGAGAAGCACTGACAATAGTGTTTCGCCTATTGTATGTAGGGTCACTATGAGTCGGATACGGACTCCAGGGCACCTAACAACAATTTTGAGTTGAACATCAACTCTTTTAAACATTTTTTCCTCTAAGTTTAATTTGAGTCAGTAATAACCCAAATTGCTGTGAGTCAATTAGGAAATACATATCAGGTATCTAGTATCTACCTGACACTTTGCTAGGTACTAACAAATGTAGATATGAAAAATGTATGCCTTCTTTCAAGTAGTTTGCAATTAGATTGGGAGGACAAAAAGCATCAGACAGCATAGGAGAACACACAACATAAGAATAGCCGCTGAATTTGAATGGCACCAGAAATTTACAGCATGGGGTGCACCAATTACCAAAACAAATTGATGGACGATGTTAGTATTCACTGTTCTAACTTTTATTTGTTTTTGTACTCTAGCCTTTGGTGCGGGCTGTAGCTTGACTAAGGGGAAAAAAGATCTGCAGGCAGTTGTGTGAAGAAGAGATTAACAGGGTGGCCTGGGGAACGGAGGCAAGTAGATTTTCTCCTTAATATTTTGCACAGATTATTGTCCAAATGGGAGCTTGCTTTCTTCCCTAGGATGGTGTTGAAAATATTTTATGAATGATTTCATTGATTTTCAAAGAAGAGTTTACAGAAAATACACAGTATAAGAATTCCAGAAAAATCTCATTGTCTTAAAAATCAAACAATAAAATTACCAAGCATAAGGAGAAAGTAGAGTTGGGCAGGATTTCCCAAAATATAACCAGACCAGCAACACAAATAATCATCACAATTATTTAAATTATTTTACTTTTTAAAGATATGCTAAGCTCCTAAACTATAAACAATGCTATTTTAAGTATGCCTGCAGCTATAGCACTTTGATGTGCAGTCTTGTCAGATCTCAGAAGCTAAGCAGGGTTGGGTCTGGTTAGTACTTGGATGGGAGCCCGCCTGGGAACACCAGGTGCTGTAGGCTTGGGAGATGGACCCAGCTGCCTACTCCCCAAAATCTATCAGCCATTGAAAATCCTATCAGTAGCAGAGAAGCACAAAGAATAAGTGTTAAGCCTGTTGTACATAGGGTCGCTATGAGTCGGATACCAACTGGACGGCACATAACAATAGTGTAAATACAAGAATTTAGTTTAAGTTAAAAAAAATAATTGGATGAAAGTGGGTGTAGAAAAGGCTTGAAGGTGCTAATTATGGAGATAAAGAAAAAATGCATGGGGTTGGGGATTTAGCTCAGTGGTAGAGCCTTTGCCTGCAAAGGGCAAAGCCTGCACACCTTCTTCAGCACCAGAAAAAAAAAGCACAAATATTGGGGGAAGGGTCAAAAAGAACTTTTAAGATAGCCTATAGCCAAACCGAGGCAGGAGGAACTATGGGCATCAGGGAAGGTATTCAATTTCTTTGCTCCTTGCCTCACTCAGGTTTGCCAGCATCCTTTGCATTCAACTGCTGTTACTTGGTGGTAAAAATCAATAACTTGCTGGAAAAATTGTGACTTCCACATTAAGATGACAGCATGCCCCTATTTATTAGGCATTTATGAGATAATTTACATTATGGAAGCACATTGAAGTAGAACAAACATCAGCTGCTTTTTACAAAAACATTTATATCATTGATTACTTTTGGATTATCAAAGAGTTACTTGCTTTATCTAAAAACACTAGGATATTAATATTCACAAAAAAACTTTCTATTGGAGATGAACTATATAGAAATAGATACTTACATTACAATGTGGTAAATATTGATATTGAGATATAAGCAAACTGAAACTTCTAGACTCCTGAACATAATAATTCTGTTTCTGGTTTCAGAGTTTTTGCTTATATTATTATCTCTCTCTCTCTCTGCAAGACTAAATATTCCTTTTTTTAGTGGATATAGTTAAGGTGTACAATGTACAGTGTGGTTATTTTTATTGGTATATATCTTATAAGAACAATAAATAGTCTCTTCACATTGATGACTCATATCAAGATTACTTATGTCTTTGGTCAAATTCTGTACCCTGTGCAGATCACTTTTGATGTGTATTTAAATGAGAACAGGTACAACAATTCAAATATATATCTTCATTACCATAAATAAGAGGTAATGAGGGAGAAAACAACTGCAAAGTAGAAGACATAATTTTATGAAAATCCCACAATGAATCTTATTACTATATTCATTTATTAAAAAAAATCGTACTAAACCTCATAAATATGTACAATTATCATTACTTTGTGTGTGTGTGTGTGTGTGTGTGTGTGTGTGTGTGTGTGTGTGTGTGTATGTAGTACTTGGTCATTTGAACATATTTTGTAAGGGCTCTACCATTGGGCTGCAACCCTGGCCCATTTTAATTTTTTATCTTGATAATGGGTTTCACTAAGTTACAAAGGCTGCATCTGGCCTCAAACTCGAGATCCTCCTGCCTCTGCCTCCCAAATCACTGGGAATACAGGTGTGCACCACCAGGCCTGGCTATTGTTACCTGTTAATCAACAATTATTTCTAAAATGTTTAAGGAGATAAAAGTGTTAACAATCCTGATTTGAAAATTGCACACTGGATGTATTAATTGAATAATCACTCTGTACCCCATAATATTATAATTAAGACACTAATAAAAATAGTGTTGTATGGTACATATTAGTAAAATTTTAGTACTTCTTTCATAAAGAAGCATGTACTTATCTTTGTCTAAGAAATTTGGAGATGGGATAAAAGAAGTGAGTAATTGTGCTGATTTGCAGCATAAATTAAAGGGCTGAAGAGCTTGTAAGTGATTATTATAGGTTTGTTGTTAGGTACCATTGGAGTCTGTGTCCCACTTATAGGGACCCTATGTACCAGAGGCAAAACAGTATTTTTGGTGATTCTCTGCTATTCATAGGGTTTTCAATGGCGGATTGTTTTTAGGAGTGGATTGCTGGGTCCTTCTCCAAGGCCTTCAGCACCTGGTGTTCCCAGGTGTTCTCCTATCCAAGTCCTAACCAGGATCAACCCTGCTTAGCTTCTGAGATCTGAAGGGATCAGATGCACAGTGGTATGGTTGCAGGCCATTAAAGCAAAAGCCACAGCCATATTAGTTTTGGTAATATGAGGTGTAACAAGGTTAAATTTGGGTAGTCAAAATGTCAGCAATGCAAGTTATAATTTTCATGATTAGACTTTAAGGCCACAGCAAGGAATCTTCTCAGCAGAACAATTCTATAGTATCATTTGTGTTATTGCCTTTAAACATTTTGCTTTAAACATAGTTCTCTGATTTCCTAGAAATTCTCTGAGACACATAGACTTATGTTAATAACCTGAGTCATTAGCAAGAGTGCACTTTTGTTTTTTATAGCTAAGCAGCTTGGCTGAGGTATAAGGATAAGTTTTTAAATAGTGATTGTTTTTATAGTGAAAATTTATTTTATGCACATTAATTCACAGCATTTAAATAACCGAAACATATCATCCATTTCTTAGTTTCCACACCATACAAAGTTTCAGAGAATACAAATTAGCTGAATGGGTAACAAATGGTCATCATTTCAGCATAATCTCTGTAATTATTTTTTTGTGGAAAATATGAAAACCAAAGGTCAACTTGCCTGCAGCTGTACCACTGTGGCCTTTGATCCTGTCAAGATTTCAGAAGCTAAGCAGCATCAGGCCTTGTTTTTACTTGGATGGGAGACCACCTGGAAACACCAAGTGTTATAGGCTCTGGAAAAGGACTTAGCAACCCACTCCCAGAAGACAATCTGCCATTGAAAACCCTATGAATAGCAGAGAAACTATCATAATACTGTTTTGTGTGTTGTACATAGAGTTGCTATGAGTCTAATACTGATGGTACCTAACAACAACAACCGAGGTCAATTTAGGAGATTGAACTGATGTCCTATACCTGTAATAAGAAAAATAGGGGTGCTTATAATTACAGGTGGGAGAAGGACCTGGCAATCTACTCCCAAGGCAATCCTGAAACAGTCAGCCATTGAAAACCCTATGAGGGTCGCTATAAGTCGGATACCGACTTGACGGCACCTAACAACAACAACAACAACAACAACAACAACAACAATTACAGGACATGAAATGGCACAAAGAAATGATACTTTTCCCCCATGGAACCTCTTTCTGTCCTTATTTACCAAAGTTCTCTCACAGTCATCTTTCTAGCTGTACGTAAGATACTATGCGTTCTGGGATACCTTATTCAGACCCATTGAAGGAGAGTTGAAAAATACTCCTCCTACTATTTGATATTCCATATATACCTGAACTAAAAACAACTTGTGTTAGCAATTGCTAATGTATGCACACACCTAAATTATTTGCTTCCAAAGGTCCTTATTTATTCATCCATCTTGAGCATTTCTCAATGTTCTTAAGCAGTGTAGAAGTTCAATATCTTTTGAGAAAATTAAGTGAATGAAAACATATAGTCAGTATTTTGAAAGCAATAATGGAAAAAAAAACAGTAAATTGAACTGACACTGGACCACTAATACAAACAAAATTTATTTCAGTTATGGAAACAAAAAGTATCATATGAATGTTTCTAGGTACTGAAATACTCTGATGGCAAAACTATAGTGGTTCAGAAGGAAAGTTCTGCCATAGAGAGCAGAGCCAGCAGTTGTAAAGAGCAAGCATGAGGAGAACAGCCAAAGATGTTAGGATGTGGGAAAAGATGAGAGAAAACTCCTCACAAGACTTCACACCAGCCTGTCCTGAGTTCAACAAGTAATAATCTTGGTGACAGACCTGTACACATAAGGGAACAGGAAACAAAATGATGTCACCAACACAGCTTAGTTCACTGGAAATAGGAGAGGTCAGAGGTCGCAGAATTTAACTGACATATTATTGTGGGGTAGGGAAGACAAGCAGGATATTTCAGTTAGAACTGGGGTAACTGCAGTGGAGTTCTCCATCGCAAAGCACAAAAATATCTTTCAAAGATATTCCGTGCGATTTTACTTTCGCTTGGTGTTGGGATTTTTGTTTCAGTTTCATCCGCTCTACAGCCCTAAGGAGTAAAGACTGCTACACGGAGCAGGCATGGTCAGCAGAACTCAGACTTACATTCCTACTCCAGTATTCCAATTAAGTGTAGTCGTGAGAATACTAAGTGATGTCAGCCTGGGTTAAGGTCCTACCATTGGGGCCTGTAGTTGTCACATACTGACTACTCTCTAAGTAATAATCTTCTAACCTATAAAATGGATGTGGGAAGAGTGCCCTATTCCTACTGGTGTTGTGTAGAGTGAAAGGGAGTATTCAGCCATGGTAACACTTATTCTTCTTTTTTCTTCTGTGTGTCTTTTCCCCATTGTCAATAAATGTATACTTTCAAGGGATATTTCATTATATGAACATTCTTTACAAGTCTTGTGCATACACCCCTGCCTGCCTCTATCAGATTTGTGATCATATGCTCCTCATATCTAACCTCCTATAATGCCTTAGGTAATCTTCGCGTAATCTACTAGAAATATTTTGGTATCTTCTAAGGACTCACTAGGGCTAGGATTTAGCTCAGTTGGTAGAGCGCTACACTGCAGTCTCTGAGGTCCCGAGTTCAATTCCCAGCACCACAAAAATGGGAGAAGGACCTGGCAATCCACTCTCAAGGAAATCCCGAAACAGCCATTGAAAACCCTATGAGGGTCGCTATGAGTCAGCTACTGACTCGATGGCACCTAACAACAACAACAACAACAAAAACAACAAGGACTCACTGTGCCCTTCTCAAGTTGGGCCTGGTCAGAAGACAGTTTCTTTATGTAAACACATAATAGCTCATAGCCACTCCAGCAACCAAAGGGAGCAGCCCAGGTCCTTTGAGGATCAGTCCTAGATTTGAATCTTTGGAGGTGGAAGCATTACGGAATTTACAAATTTTTAGATTTTAGAGAGGTCATTGGGTACATATGAGGGTATTAACATCCTGTTGGAGTTGGGCGAGCAGCTCACATTCAAATGCATTAGTATTTGTGTAGCAATGTATGAAGTGCCACATAATAGGGGAAAAATAAAAACTATAAATAGCCTCATGTAAGCTATTATTTGCCTCCAACTGTGAGTTTAGGTTAAGTTTTGCCTGAATATATATAATGTTTACCTCTGTATGCCTTGTGGTACCTATCACTGAACATTCAAATGGTAGAAGATCCATTTGTCTTTTGAACTGAATACATTCACACACAACATGTATATATAGAAATGAACACATATCAAGATTAATAATATTTTTCAAGCAAGAAAATAAATACAATTCAATGTTAATGATCACAGTCTGGCAAATAAGTCAAAACTTTTGTGTTTCATTTCTCCCCTTAGCTATCATATCTCTGGGAAATGTACAAGTGGTTTAGTAAATGAAATCTTATATTCCATACTTATCTCTAGCAGAAATAGTAGAAGAAACCTGTGTTTTTTTAAACTTCATTATCCTAATGAATAAGATAAGACTTTCAGGAATTTTTCACTAAATCACAGATATCATCATGTTCTACTCAGTTTTTTTCTTTCTTTTTACTGTCTGTATCTGTGCAAATAAACATGAACAAAGAACAATTATTTCAGGCAAATTGAGCTAAATCTAATTAGCTCAAATTTAATTTACCTATGGTTTTTACATCACATACACTTTGTATAACAAATACTACTGCACTAGAACTGATGTTTTACATAAGGGAGTGGAACCTATTTCAGTATCTATAACTTACCTACATACTTTTCTCTCCAAGATAGCAAAAATGCCCCTTGTTAATCCTTAAAGATGAGCCATTACTATACAAAAGTGCAGCTATTTTCAGTAGTAGAAACTCTTGCACAGTAATAAAAACCAAAGGCCCTTGCATTTAGGTGACAGTGAATCTTTAAGTGCTTATTGGTATTCATTCACATGATAACACACATAGAGATCTATGCCCTTAAAGTTCAACTTCTATGTCCACTTCACCATAAAAGGTTTTCTTATTCCAAACAAGTTTTGAGTTTAGGGGCAATTACTAGTAAAAATAAATGTTACATATGAATAATTAACATGCACATATACTCTTAATGTAAGATGATTTTAGGGAGCAAATTGGAATGATATTCACTATCATTTGGCTTCACTTATGGAAATTTCATGCAATTCATTTTAATATCAATTGTTCTATCTTTTTTACTCTGTGATATCTAAGGTTGCAGATCAGTAAATGAAAACATCTTATATATCCAGACACAGAATCAATAATGAATTATTTAACAGAAAAAAACTCCCTGAGAGTATGTTTGCCCTCATCTGAGCTCTTCTAAAAGTAGACACTGAGTCAATGCTTGGGTTTTGTAGGAGGTGGTCACAGCAGCTAGAGTAAGGGAGGGAGGAAAAGGAAAACCATTACTATAGACATGCTGAGCAAGGTGCCTCTGGGGGCAAATGGTGCTGAATCCCACAGAAAACTGTCTGAGATACAAATATGCACTTACATGCACATCCCATGAAGGGATGGAACGGTGGGTCATTTCTCCACTGACTTATGTATTCCTCTAAATGAAAAATGCCCTTTTTTCATTAAGAAAAAGATAAAAAGATAAAAAGAAAGAGTGTCCAAGAGTGTCCAAAGAGTGTCCTTCCATGTAGATCATGAGTATTTTGTTTGCTAGCTCCCCTTGAGTTGAGTCCAACTCACAGAGACCCTCATAGGGTTTTCAATGGCTGATCAGTTCAGTGTTGTTTTGGGAGTGGGATGCTAGGTCCTTCTCCAATTATTGTGGTGCTGATGCTGAAACCTAGGGCCTCAGAGACTGCAGAGCTTCACTCTACCAACTGAGCTAAACCCCAGCCCCTGATCATGACTGTTACTTATTTAAAATAATGGGTTTTAGAATTTGGTAATAATGTTCCTAAAGCATGGAAATCACAGGTCTGGACAATTCCATTCTCCAACATCTGGGTTCCTTCCTTCCATGATTGCATTGTTTGCTTTCTGAGAACAGAATGGATAGCAGGCTTTAAATTCTCACACACAAAATTACACACACACATTTATTAGTTAAATGTACACCCATAAGTACACATGCATATGTACATTTCTGTGAATTTATGTTCGTGCTTTCTGAAATTTCTGATAAAGCAAAGAGGAAGCTCATTTCTTCTTACCTCATGTGAAAATGGAGAGGTTTTAGTTGCCTTCACAGCAGAGGGCTCACATACCTCTTTGTAGCACGGGTGATCTGGCTACGCTCTCCCAGGCTGACCACTGAAGAACCTCTGTAGCCATACCCAACACCCAATCTGTGAGTGCAGGTTGGAAGTGCAACAGGGACAATAAAAGATTATGACTAAGTCTTAAGTAGAAAATGAAAGATGGATTTGTTTGATAATCAGTTTGACTGATGCCTAGCAAGGAAAAGACCTGGAGACCTAATCTTTGAGAAATCATTTCCTATGAGGGGGAGCTACTGAATGATTTAAAGGACATCAGTGTCATGATCACATATGCATATCAGAAAGATCATTGGGTGAGCTTAAGAACAATGCACTAGGAACAGATGAGGCTGAAGGCAAGATGAAGAGAGAGGAGGCTATCACAGAATCCATCAGGAAAAAAGACCCATGCTGCAGTGGGAATAGAATAGACAGGAGGGTAAAGATTTTAGGACTATTAAAGTAGCACAATAGAGAAACATGCTGACTGAAAATGGTATGCATACGAGCAAGAGCAAGATAGGCCTCTCAGATGCTCCCCAGTTTAAGCTTGAGTGGCTGGGAAGAGGGTAAAGTCATAAAGTGGGCACTCAAATCTATCTGTTAGGATTTCCAACCTTTTACACTTTCTACTAAAGCAAGCCTTATTGTCCAATTCTCTAAACAGACGAACATACACAATTTCTTCTCTAAGAATCACTTCCTTTCATCAGGGTTCTAGGATACATACCTGTAATCCCAGCTACTAGGGAGGCTGGGGTTAGGAAAATCACAAATTTCAGTCCAGAGGCAGCCTGTGCAGCTTAGTGAGACCATGTCTCAAGGAAAGCAAAGAGGGATGATGGGATGTAGTTCAGTGGTAAAACTCTTGCCTAACGTGAGGTTTTGGAATAATCCCAGTTCCAGTACTGAAAAAAAAATAACTTACTGTCTTAATGCTTTCTGATTAAAAAACAAACTCAAGGAAATTCCTAGGTAAACCTCTCCTAATTGCCCTAATTCATTGGATATTTGGAGTAGTATACTTAAATTTATATCCTTGTAATGGATTGACTTGTCTAGACAGCCAATAAAAGCAGCATGGGGGCACTGTCTATTCCTCCCAGTATTATATTATAGCAACTGACAATAATAACAGTAATAATTATCCAATTTCAAGATGTAGAAGTAACTTTGACCTCCATCTGATCCCCCTGGTCTATCTAAGTCTGATTCAACATTGATTTCTTTCCCAAGGAAGTTGCTGTAATCATGTTATGGCTGATTTATCACAATATGCTTGCTGGCTAGTGATTTCTCATCTTGAACTTGCTTTCTTCATTTTTTTCTCCACTAAAAGACATATTGAATTGTTCTGTTTTTCCAAAGCAAAGCGAATTCTCCAAGTGTTCTTCCATATTTCTGTCAGTGGGGGGCTGTAAAGTGACCTGTAGACTTTAAGAACTCTCCTAATTGCAGTATATATGTTGGCAGGACCAAAATCAAAGAAGATAAAATAAGTATAGTATCCTGTAGGGAATCCAATTTATATTACAAGTATGGTAATAGAGAAAGGACACAGGCATTGAAGTCATTAGGTTTAGATTCTAGATTTTTCCATTAAGAATTTCTGTGATTGGAGCAATCACTTCATCTTTTTTGGTTTTGATGTCTTTTCTTATAAATTATGTGTAGTCAAACCCATTCTGCACTCATAAATTTCATATCCAATAATTTTAAACATAACTAAAATTTGTGATATTAACAAGTATAATGGAAAATCATGTCTGTAATTCAACATTGAGTTCAATGTTATCAGTAAAGGATTATTCACCATTCAGGAAGGGCAACTATGTCAGTTTGTTGCTGTTAAGTCCCATTGACTCATAGCGACCCTACATGTAATAGGCGAAACAGTATTGTTACTGCTTCTCTGTTATTTATAGGGTTTTCTATGGCAGATTGTTTTTTGGGAGTGGGTTGCCAGGTCCTTCTCCCAAGCCTACAGCACCTGGTGTTCCCAGGCAGTCTCCCATCCCAGTACTAACGAGGCTGGCCTCTGCTTAGCTTCTGAGATCTGATGGGATCTGATGCCATAGTAGTATGGCTGCAGGACTATGAACTGTTATATTGGGTAGAATGTATAAACTAAAAATACCTCAAATTATGGCATACCAAAACTCACGCTTAGATAACAAAACTGAGAATCAGAGAGATTTAGTAATACAAGCAAGGTTCACAAAGTGTATTAGTCCCCCATTTAAAGGACTATGAGTTTTATAATTCTTAATCCAAACCCTTATAATTTCTCATTCAGATAATTAGTAGCTATTGAAACATAGCCATTAAGGTAACTAATCAGGGGAGATTAGATCATACTTTGCAAGCATAGGACTCCTCACTCTTGTTGATTTAAAGCAGTCTTCTCAGTCATACACCATATCTGTTGCAGTTTTAGAGGTTCTCCTTGGATCATTGTCATTCTTAACTCCAGTTTAACAAAATAGCCAACATCTGAATCCTTGCGTTTCACCAGGAGGAAGAGAGACAGCAGGGGGCAAAGTACACTGTGAGTTATAAATCTCCTCTTGCAAGAGACCTTCCTGTCATACAAGTCAAACAAGTCACAAGGTCATAGTTAACTCCTATTACATGTTCAGAGAACAGCATTTCCAAGTGAATGAACATCATGGCACATTCAGCAGTCAGAACAGAGAAACAACATAGAAAATTTTGGTTTGCTCCCTATAATAGGAGGAGAATTTAGGGAATATTCTTCTGAGTCAGATTTATGATGCCCAATTCTATTATAATTCGTCTCAGGATCTTTATATGAATCAAACCATCATGGACAAGAAGTTATGTAGCAGAGCTGATATGTAAGGTAGATTTGATGTTCTAGTGACTTGCTGGCCAGATTCAACCAGTAGATGGGACCACATAGTATTGTCAACACAGCTGGTAGAGCTGTAAATTGGTCCAACCACCTTGGAAATCAATATGGAGGTACCTTAGAAAACTAAACATAGATCTACCATATGACCCAGCTATAACACTACTGGGAATTTACCAAAGGGAGTTGAGTCATCATACCACAGAGACACCTGCATCTTCATGTTCAATGCAGCACTTTTCACATAGCAAGGGTATGGAATCAACCAAAGTGCCCATCAACAGAAGAATGGATAAAAAAATTATGGTACATATACACAATGGAATACTACTCAGCAATCAAAAAATATGAAGTAATGTCATTTTAATGGAAAATAGATGGAATTGGAGAAAATTATTTTAAGCAAATGAACACAAGCCCCAAAAGAGAAAGACTACATGTTCTCACTCATGTTTGGGAGCTGAATCAAATTTAAAAGGAGGAAAAAAATCCTATACAGAAATTGGAACATAATAAAAAGCTAAAGTCAACTTAGCAGACAAGGGACAATTTAAGGAGTAGAAAGAAGGATCTAGCAAAAGGAAGAGAGAATGGGAGAAGAGAGGAGGGGGAGGAGGGACAAGGAGGAGCAAGAATGAGAGAGAGGGTGACCTCAAAGTAAATATCCCAACTTTATTAGTTTGGGAAATAACTATAATAATACCAACAATACCCAAGAATGGTAATAATATATAGATTATTCATGTAATACTACTGACAATGTAAAAAGATAGATCACTGCAGAAAAAAGTTTGGACCTAAATCATAATTGGGATGCAAGAATTATAGAAAAATAATCCCACAAAAAGACATACAAGTAGAAGAGAGGCCTTTGTTGAGCGGGTGGGAGAGGGGGAAGGAGGTGCACCAGAAGGTAGGGGGTAAGTTATCTGTGCAATGTACAGTGAAACACATATATGGAAATGTCACAATGAAATGCATGTCAGAATGAAACACATTAACTTGCACATTAAAAATTTCTAATAAAAACATACTGAATTAATTCTGGTATTTTTTAGATTTTACCTACAAAACAGCTTGTTTTTCTTTAAAAACAAAACAAAACTGTAAGATGTGGCTGAATCTGACAATCATACCTACACAGCAAAGTTGATTGAACTAATACTACCTTGTGTAGTTGGATTAAGAGCTTTCTTGTTTGTCACAGTTCTTACAATTCCTTGTTTACTTACGTCTGGATTGTGTCACTTATTTAATGTTAGTAACTTGTCAGATGAGAGAAGGATGTGGCAGTCCACTCCTGAAACAATCCCCAAAGAGTCAGCCATTGAAACGCTGTGACAAGAGCTCCTAACAACAGCAAACTACCAGAAGCTGCTACCTATGTTGTTTTCTCATGGCTGAAAGGTAGCTTATGTCTCCCAGCTTTCTTTACTTTTAGACTATGTGGTTCAATCTTCTCCAGTAGGATATGAGTCAAATACTGTGAACTAAATCTAGACAAGGACACTTCACAATCCCAAATTCTTCCCTCCCTCAGAAGCCACTGAAAATTACTCCAGATGGTTATATGGGGGCGGGGAGGAAAGGCTAGTTGTGTTAAGCCAATGATGTGTTGAGCTCTGTCTGTTATAATAACTTTTAGATGGCCTACTCAGAGTAATATATGAGTCTTGCAAGCATCCATGATCACAATAAACCATGCAACCGGATTCTTGGATATGCAGAGAGTGACAAAAATGTACATACATTTTAAGCATTAAAATTGTAATACTCAATATATAATGATAACAAAAGATGAATACAAAACATGTTTGACTTCTATAATTACAAGAGGTGCCATCATAATTTAATTCAACTTTGAAAATGAATACATAGATGTTGTTGGGCACTGCTGAGTTAGATCCAACTTTTTGCTCCCCTCACAGGGTTGTCAATGACATTGTTTTGGGATTGCTTCAGGAGTGGATTGCCATATCCGTCTTTCATTTTTGCAGTGCTAAGGATTGAACCCACGGCCTCAGAGAGAGAAGAGCAGCAATCTACCAACTGAGCCAAACCTCAGGTCAATACATAGATAACATTTCATACAGTGTGTGTATATTTTTGGCATCCCTGGTATATTTCTTGGTAAATTTTAGGCATTAAATTATGACAACTTACTCTAACTACGGCAGAGTGGTGGGAATGAGGAATTCTAAACAGACAGAAAAATAAGAGAAACAACATAGATACATGGGGATAAACACCTGGATGTTTTGAGAAACACGAGTTGGATCAGTTTGGCTGTATTTCAGAAGAGGAATGGAAGAAAATGCACAACTCTAGAAAGAGGAGACTGCTAGGGTAAGAAAATCTAGACTAGACTGTGAACAATGAGTCAGTGAACGCTCTGAGAAGGAGTGATATGATTATTCATGTTTTGGGGATTGCTAGTTTGATACTACTGAATAATGTAGGTAGCAGTATTTGGATAAAGTGGGATAGTGGGGAAGTACTACAGGCATAACAATGTAAGGAAAGTAACAGCTACCATGTCCTTGGCTAAGGCAAATCATTTCCTATGCATAATCTCAATTAATAAAAGTAGTACTGTGAAATATTTGTTTTACAGGCAAAAATTCTTTAAAATGCTAATTAATCCAGTCAAGATCACATATGTACTGAAAGGTAGTGCATTTCAACTCAGGGAAGTCTTCAAGCTTAAAACTCATTTGCTTCTATGGTATATTGTGTAAAGAAGTCTGAACTTCGGTAGTACTGCTAAGGTTGTAGATATGTAGGAAAGAAAGTCTAGCAATAAGATTGAGTATTAATTCAGATTTTGTTGGGACATTAATAAGCACTAAGCATTGTGCTTGGCATGTCAAAGGTTATTCTTGATGGCTGAAATATCCAGAGCTTGGCGGCAGGAGCTATGAGGCAGAGTCATTTGAGACAATGGTAAACCCATCACAATAGAATTGTGTCCATTTCCATAAAACAGCACTGTAGTTACAGGGCTTCAGGCATGGCCCCTGATGGACTAGGCCTTGCTATTTATGCTTTTGTGAAGTTCTTTCACAGTGTGCATTTGTATTGGCCTGGGCTTAGGCTCAACCAACACAACATAATAGAATTACAACCTTTAAGTAAAGACTGGCAAGTTCTGTTTCGTCTCTCTTAAAAAGCTTACTTTTGGGGAGCCAAACCACCATGTAAGATTCTACATGGAAAGAACACATGGAGAAGGGATGCCTATAGGACGCAGGGTGATAGAGGGAGTTCCAACTACCCCAGAATCTTCATCACACATTATGAATTTGGGACCATCTACCATGTACCTGCAACTACAGGGAAAAGCCCCAGATCAGATCTAAATATTCCCTGACAACCTAGAATGACAACAAACAATAAATGGTGGTTGTTTTAAACCTTTAAGTTTGGGGGAATTTTTTACATAGCAATTGATAGTTGAAAAAGGTATACTATAAAATTGTGGGATATGAGAAAAGGGTAAAAGGAATTTCTTATCACTGGAATAACCTGGCTAAAACAAGAAGGGCAATATCAATAAATATCAGGCACATTGCATTCTTTGTATATCTCTTGATTGCAACAACACATTCTTATTGCATTGTATGTTACTCTGTGAAACCAAGCATAAGAGAAACACACCATGTAACACGTGAAATAAGGATATCATGTTTCCAATTATAGCAACATGCACTGGCTCCTAATCCAATGCACTGAGTCCATAAGGAGGTTAAAAACTGTTTCCCCAAACTACTATTATAAAAAACTTCCACTGATTTATGTATTTCATCTACTCTAATTATCATCATAGTTAGAAATGGCATCCTTTCACATATAATGAAATAGTCTGTTCAGACAGCTATCCAGTTGCTGCAAATTCCAGTCAGTCATCACCTAAATCTGTACAGAGTGGCATGTATTAACCCATTACTTAGAGGCTACCTGGTTGTGTTTCTCAAAACTGTAATTGATAGAGGACATTGCTACTTTGGGCTCTCATTTCTCTGCCTAAAATAAAGGGAAACAATGTGGACAGAAGCCTTCAATTCAATGTGTCCCCAACCACCCATGAGAAGCAAATGAGCTGTTGTGCTGCAGGTGTGGCAATTCCTTCCAAAGAGTTGACAGGTAATAAGTATCTACGGAGTAAACTTGGGAGAGACACAGTGCGAAAGCCACTGACTTTCTGCTTCATGAAGAGCAGGTTGTATAAACCCTGGCTCATCAGTCTCATAAAGGAATCCCTTTTTCTACACTGGAACTGACTGACAACAATTTTATGCCAGTGAAGTGTTTCTATACGTACTGTATCAAGCTTTTTATAATCATAATATTTGGAACGTCTGCAGTGCTATCCCCCTTAAAAGTACTTTAACAAACATTAACTATAATTGTAAAGAGCTTCAGGATCCTCAGGGATGAAAAGTATTGTATAAATGTGCCATGTAACCAGGACTATTACTTCTGTACATTGCAGCATAAATTATCAGAAAATGAGTAAATGGATTTCAGTTTCATGCACTTGAATGCTAATTGGGAAGAAAAATCTTCTTTCACCAGTTTGAAGATGACAATTATATCACAGTCTATTTGCTTTAGCAGGTATTCACTCTTTGTTAATCTTGACAGATTATAACCTCAGGTGGGCTCTGTGTCTGGAAGCCTTTGTGTGTATCTTGACACAAGGTTTAGTGTCAATTCCGATGTTCAGTCTGCTGTGAAGACATTCTACCGTATCTCAGACCTTGCTATATATCACTCTTGTACATGCACCTAGGTTCTGCTGAAGCAGAGAATCTAATCCAAGCAGTTACTACTTCACTGAGCAGTCATAATGCTCAGTGAGTTTTGTTATTGTTTGGTGATGGATTTCAATAGAGAAGTTTAAAATGGTATTTAAACAATTTTTTAAATAGCAAATTTTATACTTTTATTGAGAGACAAGTTTATTAACAGTTTTTTTTCCTTGATGACAGAGCCAGTATATTTTGTTGATTTCTAAAGTTTATTTCTCACTCTATGAAGTTTAATTGTTTAATCATGGAAGTAAGTATTTTAGCTTCTTTTAGTTTTTTGAGCCCCTTCCTAAATAAAGTAAAATAAAATAAATCAAGTAAGAGTGAATCTTGGCTACTATAAAGTGATTTTTATATTTTTCTTGTTGTTGTTGTTAGGTGCCTTCAAGTCAGTATTCAATTCATGAGGACCCTATATACAACAGGCGAATTGCTACTGTCAGTGCTTCTCTGCTATTCCTAAGGTTTTCAATGGTGAATCAATTTTTGGGAGTGGGTTTCAGGGTTCTTCTCCAGGCCTACAGCGTCTGGTGTTCTCAGGATGTCTACCATCCAAGTACTAACCAGGTCTGACCCTGCTTAGCTTGTGAGATCTTAGAGGAGAGGATGCCACAGTGCTATGGCTGCAGGCAAGTTTTTCTTAAGTACTACTAATTTGTTTACCTTTAAATTCTAATATCCAGAATATTGGCATAATTAATCCTTTTGTCATATCTCTCCATTGCTTTCTATATGTTTATGTTGAGCAGTGCTAGTGTTTAACCCAGTATGGGCTTCTAAACCATCTTATTGCTCCACCATGGGTGAAGAAATTCAGTTCAATTACTTTTGAAACTAGGGTAAGAATGCTCTGTCACTGCTGAAGACTTGTGCCTAAACCATTTCCATTGAACCATCCTGGGCAGCCACAGTCTGACTTACTTGGGCTCTATCTGGCTTTGGGGGCTTTCCTGTGAATGAGCAAAGCAGACCTGGCACAAACAACAGGTAGCAGAAGGAATTTCAGCTACTGGAAGGTAATGGCAGCGAAGGAAGACCGTTGTCATATGCGAATGTGGACTTTGAACTGCCATAGCTTCTAATTTATCAAGGGAGGCCAGAAATATGAAACTTCCAAACAACAACAATTAGTACAGTAGGAAAGTAATAGGACTGAAAAAAAAATTTTGTGGACAAGATTTGGTCCCTTTTTCCCCCATGTCTAGTTTGTATACAGAGCCACCATGTCTGTTAAAGCCTTGCCATTCTTCTTTTCCTTTGTGAAAGAGCTTTTTTTCTGACTTTATTTGCTGGCTCAACCCGATCCAAAAATTTCAAAACCTTGGTATTTCTCCTGGTGGGCTGCACTCCTGAAGGATCATCCCGAGTTGGTGAGGGGTCTTCCAGAGCTGCCACTTTTGTTTAGGCAAGTAGGGCTTTGTGCTTGAGTTACTATGATAGTCCTCAAACTCTTTGCTTTGTCTCTACTTTTTCTGTACTTTAATATTACCTTCCCACAGTGATGGATTAATCTTCCCTATAGTGACTTTCATTGTATCACTATCTTGCTCAAAAGCCTTTAATTGCCTCACGTTTCATAGATGAAGAGGTTTAAAATCTCACATTAGTAATTGTAGTCCATCACAAGGGCTTACCATGGCCCAATCACTGTACTAAGCGCTTTACATCCATTATCTCATTTAATTATCGCATTGAGGTAGATATTATTATCCTTATTCTATAGATGAAGAAACTGAGGCTAATCTCCCACTGACCTCATTTCATATAATAAAAAAATTTCTACAAAGGTTTGAAACCATATATTAAGAAAAGAAAAAAGAAAAAAAACCTCAATTCCTAGCTCTGCAAATTGCTAGCTGGGTACCTTTTCTAAGTCTCTAAACCTCATCTCCATCAAGTGAAGAAAAGAACCGCATCACCTATGGCTCAAAGTTACTTAGAATAAAATGAAATGATTTAAGTATAGTACTCTACCAACATAGCTTGATACTACCAGCTCAAAGCAAAAAGGACTTTGCACCTCTTACAAAATTAAATGTCAAACAAATCTATGTTGGTGGAGGTGTAGATTGCTTAGGTAATGCAGTCGCAGAGATGCTCATCTGGACTGTGAGAATCTTCTGGCCTCCTC
Organism: Pedetes capensis; assembly: GCA_007922755.1. Taxonomy (NCBI): domain Eukaryota; kingdom Metazoa; phylum Chordata; class Mammalia; order Rodentia; family Pedetidae; genus Pedetes; species Pedetes capensis. Next base: position 36,964 of record VMDO01012428.1, on the reverse strand, counting down.
ACTCCCTAGTTCATTTAGCACATTTATTGAGAATTACACAGGAAAGAGTGACACATGCAGCAGCATGTATCAGATACTGTATTGATGGGGAGGCAGACATCAAAGGTGACTTCCAGTTTTCTGCAGGAGCATAAGAAAAGGAAGAGCATTTTCACAAGGGATATGAGACTGAGTTCAGTTTTGCATGTTAGTATTTGCAACACTTCAGCTGACATCTGAGAGGGTGGTGCAAGTACCCAAACTGATATAAAGATCCATGACTCAGAAGAGAAAGCTGGGCTAGAAATGCATATACAGGAACCTTTTTGCACATGTGTGTATGGATTCAGTGCTGTGGGGGTGGATAAGAACATCTGGGAAGGGAAGGAAAGGAGAAAAACAAGTAAATCAGTGTCCTGAGGACAGCAGGTAGAGGTCAGGTAAGAAGGAAATTTGAGAGAAGGGGACAGAAGAAAAGGAATTCATAGAAGCAGAAGAGCAATTGATGGAATGTTGCCAGAGAATGATGCTGTCAATGATACTGGATGCTTCAGAGGAGTCAAGAAAAGGGCAGGTTGGAAAGGGGGCTTTGCATGAGGTGTCGGGAAGTGTCTGATCATCTGAGAAAGACAACTATCAGTGAAATGGAGTAGCAAAAGATAGAAAGCATAGTATGTCACCTTCTTACTGATATATGAAACTCATCTTTCTTCATGTTCCACCCTTTTAACCTGCTGTTCAACCTTTATGCTTGATTCCAAGAAGGAAAAATAATCAAGTTGTTCATCATATGAAGGTTTAGCATAAGAAGCTAAGAAGAGTGTGTTTTTGGGTATTGGCCAGCAGATGAGGAGGTGTCGGCTAAAAGGACTGGTGCTGCTCACAATAAAAGGTTCCTATACTTTTGCTGAGACTGACCTGGTTTTAGTTTCCTGAAGTTTTCATCACTACTAAAATATGCCTCATTTCATGCTAGTGTTGAAATAGCCTTTTATCTTAGAAATCAAACAAGGGAGACAAAGCTTCCTCAAAAGTTTGATTCCTCAAGAAAAGGGCTAATCAGCAAAACAGCATTTTCCTTTCCCTAGAACACATGGTATGCTGATTTGATTTCTAAATGGTGTGGGTACCATCAAAATGCTGATGAAATCAAATCTGCACACCCAGCCTTAGGGGCACTCCTAACACCCCAAAGGGAGAAGCAGTGGAGAACAAGCCAGTCCAAAAATCTCCGCTATCCTTTTTCTCCTTTAGAAGAAACTCACTGTGATTTTTATCCCTTATTTATTCATTTATTTTTTTTTGTTGTTGTTAGAGCATCTGATATGTGCCCTGCAATATTAAAGCATTAAGGACATATCAGTAACTAGAAACAGAATACCTGACCTTCATATTATTTATATTCTAGCAAGATGTAATGTGTGTGTGATATATATATATCATATGTGTGATATATATGATATATATTATATATGGATCATATATATGATATACATATGATATATATGTGATATATATGATATATATATTATATATATCACACATGCATATATATGCATGCATATGTTGTTAGGTGCCATCGAGTCACATCTGACTCATAGCGACCCTTATAGGGTTTTTAATGGCTGATTGTTTCCAGATTGCCTTGGGAGTGGGTTGCCATGTCCTTCTCCCATTTTTGTGGTGCTGGAAATTGAACCTGGGTCCTCAGAGACTGCAGAGCTGTGCTCTACCAACTGAGCTAAATCCCAGCCCCCATATATGTATATATACATACTTTTTACTTTTAGACAGGGTCTTTCTGTGAAGCCCAGGCTGTCCTGGATCTTGGAACTCACTAAGTAGATAAGGCTAGCTGATCCTCCTGCCTCAAATTCCTGAGTACTGGGATTAGAGGTGTGCCCCACCATGCCTGACTTAAATGAAGGTGTGATTTCCAGATTAAAATATCCCTAGCCCCCCAAAGCATGTACACTCCAAGAATGTAACTCTTGGAGTGCAAGCAAGTGCATTTTCCCATTCTAACATTTATCAACACATCAGTACTAATTTGTTATTGGATTCTGTAGCTCATTACTTTGTTCTTGGAAGATAGGAGCCAATGGAAATGCAAAAAGGCACAGGTAAATTTGCAGGCAAAATTAGATGAAATTTTGAAAAGATTAGAAAAATTATATAAGAACAAAGATCAGATCATTACTTACTTACAGCAGCTAAAAACCAGAATTTGGTATTCCTAGTTTTTACTGGCTACAGCCATACCACCCTGGCATCTGATCCTGTCTGATTTTGGAAGCTAAGCAGAGTCGGGCCTGCTTAGCGCTTCAATGGGAGACTGTCTGGGAATACTGGGTGCTACAGTCTTGGGAGGAGGACCTGGCAGCCCCCTCCTGAAACAATCAGCCACCAGAAACCTTATGAATAGCAGAGAAACACTGACATAGTGCTAGGCATGGCCAGTGTCGGGAAATGTTTCTTCTCCTTCACATAGGGTTGCTATGAGTTGGATTCCGCTCGACAGAATCTAACAACAACAACAACAGCAGCAGCAGCAGCAGCAGCAGCAGCAGCAGCAGCAGCAGCAGCAGCAGCAGCAGCAGTGCAGCATGTTTATATTAGTGGAGGTCTGAGGCAAGCCCGACTCCAATAACATCATAATTTTGCTGAAAATTTATGAAGCTGAAATACATTCCGAACATCCATTCTTTTCACTTAATATCAAAGCAGATTCTCTGTATCCAAGGCATAGTGGACTTAAGGAACAAATAATGAATCACATCTAGATGATATATTCTCATAAAGAAAATAAAGTTTGTGCCTTACCAAATATTCCACATTGAATTGATTAGGTGTTTGTGAGAGCAGTGGAAACGGCTCCACAAAACTCTGTCCTTGAATATTAGTAAGCGCTGAGCATATTTTTGAATTCTCATCCCTTCCAGATTTGCATGTTGAGAAAGTGATTTATGAAATGACTAATGCTATGAAGACTTTAACCCACTGTGGAAAACAAGAAAGCTAATTAGTGGCAATAATTTACTTCTGGTTGGAAATTCATAATTTGCCAGGTCACAACCTGTAATTAATATATTTTCTGTGTTTCTTTCTTTAAGATAATTGATGGTGCATATTGAGTGTTGCTTTATGAAAACTTGTGTCTTAAATGCAATTAAAATTAAACCATAATCTTGTGTAGGTAAATTGTATTAGACATTTCAAATCAAAGAATCTTTAAATTAGTGTCTGATAAAAATTATACATGAATTAAATGTCTTATTTGAAATCATAGTGAATAAACATAACCTTATTGGAAACAAACTTCTTTGTTTTCTGAAATGACATTAAAATATATAATTATAACACCTTATTGCTAGAGGAAAAATATTTGCCTGACTTATCAATTAATGTAATATATTGAAATTAGTAAGAAAAGTTGCTGCCATGGAATTGCTTCTTGTACTGAGAAAATTTAAAGCCAGTTAGAGATAAAAACTATATTTGCCTAATTCTTTATTAGACAATAAAATATTACTGAGATAAAATTTCATGTGCCCTTTCTAGAGGCAAATGCTGTCATAAATTTAAGTCTACTTTCATAAGATATATATGTATATATATTACACATTTATATTATTATATACATTATTGTGCAGTTTGCTTTATAACCCAAAATCATGGTAAAAAATTTGTTCAAATGTGTGTTCATTTATATTCTACTCCTGTTAACTGACACATTTTCCCACTTACACACACACACACACACACGTATACACACACTTTTAACTTATCCAGGAAGTAACTAATACACATTCTTTTTAGCATTTCATGTTGTAATAAACATCCCTGAACATCTCCTGCTTGTGAACTTATGCAACTGTTTCTTCATAGTACACAGTTGCAATTGCCAGTTATGTACATGTTCAATTTAATAGAAAATGCTGAATTATTCTCCTAAGTTATTATAATTTACCCTCCTACAAGTAGAATTGGAGGGTCAGTGGTCATTGCCTATACTTGATATTATCAGACACTAACATGCATGTGTATTGGATCATATCAATTATTTTATTCACTTTATTTTTGTGAATATTTTGTGTATATGATCATAAGTAAGTCTTAGAACTGCTTCCTCAATTAATATAATATTTATATTTTTCTTTTCTTTCTTGTCTGGTCATAAATCTTTGTCTTTTTTTCTTTTTTTAATCATACTTTATAAATTATTTGCCTTCCTAAAGTATTTTATAAAGAAAAAACTGTTTCTGATAAATCAGACTCAATACAGTATACAGAAAGTAAATTTACAGTTTCATTTAACTTCATTTTTATCCCATTCTGCCTATATCTGGGACAGTGAAAATTTTATAGAATCAGGACTTCCTGCTGCAAATAGTCTGGTATTTGCTAAAGTCTTCAAAATTTAGAACACAGGGTTTTGCACAGGAATTGTCCTGTCACTTATCAATATACACATGCTGTCACTGACACTGATTCCAGCAGCCCCTTTTAGGAGGCCACAACCAAATGGAGTCTGGCATGTGTCAAAGTGATGGGTGTGAAGAGATTCAGTGCTCTTAAATAGCACCATTACTTTGTAGGGGACTTAACTTTATACAAGAGTCTCCTATAACCTGATCCTTAGCAATGAAGCCCTCCCAAATCTCCACAAGGTCTTCTCATGCTTGTTGCTGAGATTCAATTAAAGGGACACCTAAAGACACACAAGGGGACCATCTAGACAGGATTGGACAGGAAAAAACAACTTGAAATTGTTAAGTCATGTAATGAAAAAGTAAAACATGGCATATTATAAATAAGATAAACAAATGGATTATGAAATATAAACATGCACGGATATGTGCACCGATGCAGATGTACGGTTCTGGAATCTATCAGTGTGTGTGAGATCTATCAGTATGATTTTTAATAAAACAATGACTGCTATCTGTCAGCATGTTTTCCATGTATCCTCTATTCCTGTTAGCTGACATCATTTTGCATGCATATATAGATACACACACAACAGCAGAAGTACACACAGACACCTACACACACACGACGTTGAGGATTTGTTTAGCAGAACATGAACATCCAGCAAACAGTTCAATCAGTCTGTAATATTTACCATCAAATTTATTTCATTTGCCTAAATGAATCATTCTTTACATAACCTATCTGGAAAATACTCTTTTAGGTAGGAATTGTCAATACGATTAGAATTTAATATTTATATAACCCCGACAATGCACTAGATACTGCAAAATTGATGAAACTGGAGCAAAGTTGTAACTTTCACATTTATTCATCTAAAGATAATATTTTCCAACCTCTGGCTACTGTATTTTCAAGCACTGGGAAAAATCCCAATGGAGGCTGCTTAATAAACAGGCAAAGATTAAGTTTGCTGACTTATATTTGGACAGTAATTATATATGTTGCAAGACTACAAGAGAAATTAAAATGAGCTGGAGAGGGCAACTGCAGGAGAAGATAGTAACAATGCCTCACGTTTCTAGGAGAGAATAGAAAACATGAAATCACATCCATCAATGGAGAATTAGAATAGTTTTGAATGAGTTTGCATTATGAAAAGCAATGTAATACATTGTAAGTACTTATAAGTATAAGTATTCTAAGGTCAATCCAAATCCACCGAGTCAATAAATTAGATGCTTTAGCACAACAATACTAATTATAACTATTATGAACTCCTGAAATAAATCACCTGCAGTTGTTTTCATACGCGTACATCTTAGCAGAAGGTAATAACACTGAGATGGAGTCCAAATATCATATGCCCTCCTGTCCATCTTTTTCTGTCAAGGCACTTGTGTGCACACGGCATTTTATGATGAGATTTCATAAACAATCTATTGTAATATACTGTTTTTACATAATCTTGTTTTGTTGTTGTTAGGTGCTGCTGGACAGGGGTCCAACTCGTAGTGACCCTCTGTACAACAGAAAGAAACTCTCCTTGACACTGTGCCATGCGTAGCATTGTGCCAGTGCTTCTCTGTTATTCATAGGGTTTTCAATGGCTGATTGTTCTAAGATTGTTTTTGGGAGTGGGTTGCAATGTCAAGTCATTCTCCCATTTTTGCTGTGATTGGCATGGAACTCAGGGCCCCACAGAGCACAGAGCAGCCTTCTACCAACTGAGCTAAACCCCAGCTATTTGTGCAACCTTAACTAAACATATATGTGTGAGAGCCTGTGTGTGCATGGACACACACAAATGTACACATACTTGTAGTCAACAAATTTAGATCTGCATAAATGGTATTAAAGGACATAGTACTGTCATCTCATTATTATTTGAGTTTTATATATTGCTGTTATAAACAATGTTTTCATAAGTGCACTTATGTATCTTTGAGAGAAGGATGTGGCAATCCACTCTGGAGGCAATCCTGAAACAGCCATTGTAAATTCTATAAGCGTTGCCAGTCGGACATGACTCTACGGCACCTAACAGCAACAACAACATGTATCTTTGTTTAGTTTTTCTGGTTATTTTCTGGTTTTGAATAATATTTTAATCAAATTAACTTTTAAAACAGCATCTCTGAATAATTAAGGGAAGATGTAGCATGTCTTAAAGTAGAAATTTAAGACTGTAGTTTGTGTGAGTTTCAAATGTGTGGGGAATGATATAAACAGTTTTTCTAAGAGCATATATTTTAATTAAATAAAGATAATGCCAGTTTGGAAACATGGCTGTTTCTTGGGAAGCCTGGGTTTGAAATTGATGGTGAAAATGCTGACTGGATATCACTAATTTCCTCTCAATATTTATGGTGAGCAAATAATTTGAGAAGCTAGACTTTATGAAGAAGAATGTGGCATCAAGAATGGAGCAAGACTCATTAACAGCCTGCGATATGCAGATGACACAGCTTTGCTTGCTGAAAGTGAAGAGGGTTTGAAGCATTTACTGATGAAGATCAAAGAACACAGCCTTCAGTATGGACTGTGCCTCAACATCAAGAAAACAAAAATCCTTGCAACTGGGTCAGTATGCAACTTCATGATAAATGAAGAAAAGATTGAGGTTGTCCAACGTTAGACTTTAGTTGGTTCTAAAACCAACACCCATGGAAGCAGCAGTCAAGACATCCAAAGACATATTGTGTTGGGAAAAGCTGTTGCAAAAGACCTCTTTAAAGTGCTAAAAAATAAAGATGTCACATTGAAGATGAAGGTGTGCCGGCCTCATGCAATGGCATTTTCAGTCTCATCATATGTTTGTGGAAGCTGGATGTTGAATAAGGGAGACAGGAGGAGAATTGATGCTATTGAATAATGGTGCTGGAGACACATATTGAATATGCCATGGACTGCCAAAAGAGCCAACAGATCTGTCCTAGAAGAAGTGCAACCAGAGTGCTCCTTGCAAGCATGGATGGCTAGATTGCCTCTGATGTATTTTGGACATATTGTCAGGAGGGACCAATCCCTGGAGAAGGACATCATGTTTGGAGAGTGGTGGGTCAACAAAAACGAGGAATATTCTCAACTAGATGGATTGACACAGTGACTGTAACAATGGGTATAAACATAAAAAAGATTGTGTGCCTGGCACAGAATTGAGGAGTGTTTTGTTCTGTTGTACATAGAGGTAGCTATAAATAGGATCTGACTCGATGGCACTTAACAACAACAGCAGCAAATAATCACAAGATCTCTTAACAATGTTAAAGAAGAGGAAAGACTTTGGCCAAATTGAAAAGAAAGCTCTCTGTCACTGGCTGAACTTCAGTTTTGGTTATTAAGTAATTTGAGTTTAGGCATATGCGCCTATAGTCAATTTGTAATGTGAGACTTGACCTAAAATTCATTTGCTTGATTTATAGTTATTGGAATATCTAATGACTGTTGAAAGTATTTGTTGTTGTTGTTGTTAGGTGCCATCGAGCCGGTATCCGACTCATAGTGACCCTCTGTACAACAGGGGAAACACTATTGTCAGTGCTTCTCTGCTGTTCATAGGGTTTTCAATCGCAGATTGATTTTTGGGAGGGGGTTGCCAGGTCCTTCTCCCAGCCTACAGCTTCTGGTGTTCCCAGGCGGTCTCCCATCCAGGTACTAACCAGGCCCGACCCTGCTTAGCTTCCGAGATCTGATGGGATCAGATGCCACAGGGCTATAGCTGCAGGCGTTGAAAGTATTTAGGTTTTTGTTTTTATTTGTAGAATATATCACTTTTGTTCCAGTAATTATAGCAGCCCATATTAATTGTGGTTGGGCAATATCTCCAATCTTCAGATTATGTTGTTTTTAGAGTTCTACACTATGGTACAATTCAACTGTGTGCTTTACAATTCACAGAAAATTAACTGGCATTTGTATTATTAAATAGGACGATACCAGAAGCGAACCAGTACTATGCATAAACAGCATGGAATTGGAAGGCATTTGTGCACTACACCATCGTTATTTGATGGAGGAGAAAAATCAGGAGATTTATAATGTAAGTCTTTTAGGTCTTCCTTCCACTAAATGCAAACTTAATTGAGCCTCAGTCTCCACCTCTGTAAAACAACCTATCTGTTTGATCTCAGCATCATGAGAATCAAATGCTTTGTGTATATCAAAATATATTAGAGTTCTAAGGAAGTCACATGCAAATATTTTGTGTTATAACACTAAAACTTAGAATTCAACAGGAAAAGCAAAACAGTCTCTCCTATTAAAATTTTCACTGAGTGGCTTGAGAGAAGACACCTAGGACCTGGGATCATAATATCAAAATCTGATATCAAATCTCAGGAGGGTCTTCCTTTTGAAAGAAATCCTTCAGCCTGCCAGCCAGTCATTTAAGAGTAGTTAATTTATTGAGTGCTCTCTCTGCCAGGATATTGAATTCCCTCACCCATCTCAGAAGTTTTGTGTTATCTTTGAGTCCTACCTCTCCTTTGTGCTCTGTGCCTATCAGTTATGAAACAGCATGGAGCAGACTCCACTGCTCCGGATTTCGTTGTTCTGGACCCATGAGCTCAGCTGTATTTCATTTCCTGTCCCTGGTGTCCATGAGATTGCTAATTCTGTCCTCATAAAAAATAGCATTACTTCAATGAGTTTCAAGACGTTTCTGATCCTTACAACCTAAAATGTTATTACTATAAGAATTTCTGGATTCACACACTTCCACATACAAGCTGCCTCATATGAAAACTGTACTATCGACTGCCCCCCAAGCTGCCTTTGCTTGTGTGTAATCTTATGGTTTTCACCTGTTTAAACCTTAGCTCTTCCTAAGAAGTCCAGTCTAAATGCGACTCCTTTAAAACATCCTCTCGTTCTATCCATCAGGCTGAGATCCTGTATTCTCATTTTGTTTTACTCCTTTCCCGATACTTCCCATATTTTCCCCTTTGCTGTATGGTACTGAAATATGCTTGCATCATATTTTACCCACTATCCATCCCTCATTCTCACATACCAAATAGACCATCACGTATTTCTGAACAGAGAATATCACCTACTGATTTTCCTACATGGAGTGTGGTATCTTAGTCATTGTTAAAACAGATATTTGTGAAAAGAAATAAATGCATGAATAAGCGGAAGGATGAGAACTACAGAATCTCTTAGAAGACCCTTCCTCAGAATAAAATACTGCAAATGTACAAGAAAAAAAGTTAAAATATTAAATGAACATGTGCTGTTGCTTTTGGAAGTCCTGTCTTTTGAAAACCTTGTCATGTCTTCCTTTGTCCTGCTCTCTGCAGGGTTCTGGTGGGGCAGGGGGCCATCTGGGAAGCACTGTGGGAAATCAGCAGATGGCAGGACCCTCACCATCGACTCAGCACTAATTTAATTTTAAGAACACATTAGTATGATCTACATTCTGCTTTTGGGCAGCGTTTCAACAGAGAGACTTAAAAAACTCCAGCAATTCACTGATGAGACAAATATCAATGAAAAATTGATAAGTGGCTGTGATATAACCAGTCGGAGGCACAACAAGAACAAAGGAAGGAATTTTGAAAGTACCAGACAAGTGAATCTGGATCACATAAGATAGCCAACATGATCATCATTCATCATTCCCAGTTGAATTTTCACAGTTGGTGATACTGTTCAGTTGAAGAAACCAATTTATCTATTCATTTCAACTCAATTATTCATAAATTCTGTCCCACTAAGGAGACACATGAGAGCCAATGGATGATGAAATCTAGAAGTTGAGATCATACTGAATCTTATGCTACTGAGTTAGAAGGGACATCAGAAAGTCATTTATCCACCCTCAGTTTCCTTTCCACAGAAAGAATCTCTTCTGCAAAAGTTTTGGCAAGTGACTGCAAACTTCCAGATAGTCAGAAGTCTGGTACATTTTGTTATTCAGATCTCTTCTCAGATGTCACCTCAGGATTTCTCTTATCAGGACATCTAATCACAGCTATGTTTGAATCATTTAATGTAACATTTTCCTCTTTTATTTTCTTCATAGCATGTGTTATTTACAATACAATTCCTTTCATCTATTAATTTCTCTGTTTATTATTCACCTATGCCCTATTGAGTCTGCAGCCATACCACCCTGGAATCTGATCCTGTCTGATCTCAGAAGCTAAACAGGGTTGGCCTGGTTAGTCCTTAAATGTAAAACCACCTGATATCAGGTGCTACAGTCTAGGGAGAAGGACTTGGCAGCCCACTCCCAAAATAATCAATTATTGAAAACCTTATGAATAGGAAAGAAGAACTAACATAGTGCTGGGCATGGCAAGGTATCTAGAATATCTTGCTCTGTTGTACACAGAGTCGCTGTGAGTTGAACCCTACTTGATGACACCAAACAACAACATGCCCTATTGAACATCAGGTCAACATGAGGAGGACCTTGTCTGCTGCACACTGGTGTATCCAGTTTGAGGTACATGAAATTGAAATTCAATTAACATGTTCCATATGTTACTGAATAAAACTAAGATATATTTAAATCCCACAGTTGTTAGCTTCCAAGGTAGCCTACACTGTTTCTAGAGGCAACTTTTATAGCTGCAATCTCTCGCTCTATGACTTACGTTAGATATAGTCCAGGATTCTGTAACAAAGCTACTGGACCTTAAACTTAATCATTGTGATATTAGAAGACTCAACCTTGAGTCAATGATCAAGTTACTGAGTTTCAGTCCTTTGTTACTCTGTCTACTGAGTACCAAGGCTATAAAAATAAATAAGACCCAATTCTTATCCTGGAGGGTCCTCTCTGTAGAGATGGGCAGTGGCTGCCACTTTGCCTTCTTTTGACTTCATAATTGATCTCTATGGCCCGTGTAGAGGTTTAGAATTTAAATGGTGAACACCTCTTTCAAGGAAGATCAGAAGATGCTGTTTACTTCAAAATGTGCGATTTCATATGTGAATTATCAATGGAAAATCAAATCTCTTTCCTTATACCTGCACATCATTTTGAATTTTTTTTTTTTTTACTACTGGGAAAAATAATAATGCAAACCATTGTTAGAAAGATTTTTACTCACCTGACTTTAATTTGCTGATATGAAATATATCAGAATTGCATTTACATCCTCTCTATACTTGGATCCTCACTGTTTTCTTTTAATAAACTCCACTGAGAAAAGAATAATTTATTTCTGGTTTACAGTGTTTCCAAAGGCATGCTATGGAGACCTTGATAGCTTATTAAGTGATAAAATTTTCTATAGGCAATGCACACATAAATAAAATCATTTTCTTTAACTTGCAGTCATTATAGTCACTGCCTGTTGTATTTCTCTCTGTAGCTGAATTAAATAGATGTTTTTATTCTGGCAGAAATCCCACTCCCCCCACTTTTGCTTTTGTCTCTCTCCTGAGAGGGATGAGACCTCCTCTGTCAATTCAGAAGCTCTTACTGTCACTATGCAGAAAGAAAGCACCTCTCTGTGTATGAGGACTATCGTCTGCCGATGGATTTGGCTGTCAACCACCCAAAAGCACTGTCACTCAGTGTCAAAGCACTAACAACAAAGCAATTATCCACACAAAAAAGAAAGAGAATCAGAAGACCCAACTTATGTAGATAAAACAGAACCAGTGAAAAATGTAATAAGCGCTTCTGAAAATTGAAGTGTTTTCCTTCCCCCCCCATATTCTGCCACATCATCTATAAGCCCTTCCCATTCTCTTTTTTGATTTAACATCGTATATGTATTTCTAATTATTTTATGAAATAGCAACAAGAGGCATAGCAATAATAATTTTCCATAAAATATACATTCTATTAACAGTTCTACTTTATTTCTAGGAAAATAACATATTTTGAATCAATTAACATTCAAACAAACCTAAGACTCAGTTTGTGAAAGCTCAGCACCAGTAGGCTGCCCCAGAAAGGCTGTCATGCAGACATTTTCTTTTAATATTTATCTTAATATTTTAAGGATTCTTTGGAGCCATTAAACACGTTCTTGTTTAGCTCATGTGTTAATTTCTTTAAAAAATTACAAAAATACACAGAATTATTGCAGTTCTGTTTGGTAAAATATCACTGCAAGGAAAATAAAAGAAAGGAAAGTGCAGATGAACATGTGAGTAATAATTACTACTGGGTATTGGAATTGTGGGTATCTTTCTTCTACTTTCTCTCTTTCTACTAGTATGTACAGAAACCTATATTCGTTTATAAACAAAAAAAGGTTACTTTATTTTTAAATACTTATTGCTAAAATCTAGGATCACATAGGGATATGTAATTCTAGAATTATTCTTCACACGTAAATATTTACATGTATATAAACTAGTAAGGTTTATTGGTAGTATATTATGCTTCAGGCTTTGTTTGAATCTTTGGATACAGAACTAGTAAAAAGGGAAGAGGACAAAAATCTCTGCATTCTTGAAGCCACTTGGGAGAGAGAAGCATACATAAGAATATGTGCTTTTTATATTCATAGGTCGTATGGAGAAGCACAAAGCAGGAGAGTAAGAAAAGGTTCCATACAACAACCAGAAAACAAATAACAAAATGGCAGCAGTAATTTCAACATGAACAATTACTTTGAATGTAAATGGTTAAATTCTCTAATCAAAAGTCACAAAACAGATTTAAAAAAAATAAAAGACTTACCTCTACACTACCTATAAGAGACTCAGTTCATCTCTCAGGAAGCAGATGAACTAAAAGTAAGGGAAGGAAGAAGCTATGCCATGCAAAGGAAAATCCAGAAAGTACGCTTATCTATACCTTTATCAGACTTAGGGTAGAATTTTAAATGGACAGTTAGAAGCTAAAAAGAACAAATACTGAAATTTGGTGGTGCTAGGCAAAGTATAGGGCTGGGATTTAGCTCAGTTGATAGAGCGCCACTCTGCAGTCTCTGAGGTCCCAAGTTTGATTCCCAGCACTGCAAAAATGGGAGAAGGACCTGGCAATCCACTCTCAAGGCAATCCTGAAACAGTTAGCCATTGAAAATCCTATGAGGGTCGCTATGAGTCGGATACCAACACAACGGCACCTAACAACAACAACAACAAATGAAATACATATAATCTGCAGACTCTGAGTAAGCCTTTAAAAATGTGAATCAAACATCCAAGTTAAAGTTTGCATTTTATATGGTAGAAAGTGGCTATTAATGACTTGATTTTCCCCAATTTTGGAGTTTTTCATTTTACTATTATTTTTATTCACTATTATTTTATTTATTTATTTATTATTTATCTCAGTACTTGGGGGTTGAATCCAGTGCCTTTCATTTACTTTGCAAGTGATCTACCACTGGGCTGCACTTCCAGCCCATTTTTTATATTTTATTTTTGAGTCAGGGTTTTGCTAAGTTATGCAGGCTGCTTGTCACTTAAATGCACAATCCTGCCTCTGCCTCCCAAGTCGTTGGGATTACAGGTGTGTGCCCATGCCCATGGTGAAATTCTTCAAAGTTTTTCTAAATTCCTGTATTCACTGAACAAGTATTTATGAAGCACCTGGAAGAGGACAAACAATATGCCAAGCCCTACAAATAGTGGTGAAAAATAATACACAGGTTTTGCTGCCTTAGAGATGAGCGTCTATCAATAAAAATAGGTGGAAGCAAGTAGATATAAAGGTATTGATTGACTACAGAACCACAATATTGCTTCCCTGTACCTGGATTTGTACTTGATTTGCCCTCTGTCTTTGGTCAAGTCAGTTGAGCTAATAGTCGTCGTTAGGTGCCGTGGAGTCGGTATCCGACTCATAGCAACCCTCATGGGATTTTCAATGGCTGATTGTTTTGGGATTGCCTTGGGAGTGGATTGCCAGGTCCTTCTCCCATTTTTGCACTGCTGGAAATTGAACTCGGGTCCTCAGAGACTGCAGAGCCGCGCTCTACTGACCGAGCTAAATCCCAGCCTCCTCTGAGCTAATAGAGCAACCTTTAATACCTGTTTGGTTCCAGAAGAGATTTCTGTGATTCCACTTGGCCATTCCTTATCATCCACATAGATACTGCTCATAGGAATATAACATGGACTAACAAGAACACGGAGAGAAGGACATGGCAATCCACTCCCCAGGCAATCCCAAAACAATCAGCCATTGAAAACCCTATGGGGGTCAGTATGAGTCAGACAGGACTCCACAGCACCTAACAATAACATCAACAACAAGAATACTTATGCACCACACTGAGAATAGCTTATAACCATTTTCCCCCTGAAATCTGTATTTTTTACTTAAGTTGCTGTTAATATTTTCATCATTATTGCTAAAATTTCCAGGCAGTAGATTTTGTACAAAGTAATGAGAAAATACATTTAAACTGCCTGCAACCCTGCCACCCTCGCATCTGATCCCCTCAATTCCCAGAAACTAAGCAAGGTCAGGCCTGGTTAGTACTTGGATGGGAGATCACCTGGGAACACCAGGTACTGTAGGCTTGGGAGAAGGATCTGGCAGCCCACTCCTGAAACAATCTGCCATGGAAAACCCTATGAATAGCCCAGAAGCACTGATAACAGCGCCAAACATGGCACAGTGTTGGGGAGTGTTTTATTCTGTTGCTCATAGGTTACTATGAGTTGGACCTGACTCAAGGGCACCTAACCACAACAACACGTAAAGTGAACGAACTTATCCAAAATATTCAGAAATTGTTATAAATGCAGAAGTTCATGGGATGCCAAATGACTGATTACCTAAATTTGTTTTTAACTGAAACCTGTGGAGAACTGTTAGCATCCTACATTACTATTAGATGTGGATGGAGTAAAAGTGTGCCACCCCAAAATATGCTCCTCTGACATTGATTATTTTTAGTTAAAGGCACTTTAAAAAGAGCATGTGCAAGCAGGTCACTCTGATCCTGGTGCTGTTTCTTTTTTTCTGTTTTTATTTTGTTTTCTTGCTGTGCTGGGGATCAAGCCATGGGGCTGGGACCTGCTAGGCAAGAATTCTGCCACTGAGCTACATCCCTAGCCTGTGGTGTTGTTCCTTAAATGCAAGACATGACATATCCATGTCCTCCTTATACTAGAAGGAAAATAACATTCTTGTCGCCAAGGATGGGGAGTTGAAGCTATAAGAATTTTGTAAAGACCTTATTAAAAATAACTTTGACTTCCAACGTTTTCACAACTGGCTACTCTTTGTCCAATGCAAAATGTAAATGTTCAATATTAAATGCATTTTTGGGTCTTTATTTCTTTGCAAGGGACCTTGTACTATGTGGTTGGTTGGTATGTGCTGTCCTGTTGTGTCCAACTCATCATGACCCTCACAGGGTTTTCAGAGGCTGATTGTTTCTGGATTGCCTTGAGAGTGGATTTCCACATCCTTCTCCCTTTTTTTGGGAGCTGGGAATCAAACCTGGGACCTTAGAGACTGCAGAGCAGCACTCTACCAACTGAGCTAAATCCCAGACCCTGTACTTTGTAAAACTCATTAAGTAATTTTGTATGCCTTCTCTTGTGCATCTATCTCATGCCTCCTTAATACTCAGGCCCAGCTGAAAAAAACCCAGTAGGCAGTCTTAGTCTGTGTTCTGCTGCTGTAATTGAATATCACCCACTGGGTTATGTGTACAAAGCGGAAATTAATTTGCCAATTCTCAAGTTTGGGAAGTCCAAGATGAAGATGCTGACATCTAGTGCCTGAAAATGACTTTCTTACTTCATCTTCACACGGAAGAAAGCATCAAGTCAAAAAGGAGTCATGACCATTTCTAAGGCTGCCCAAAGGAATAACCCACACGACCTCACCTAACAGCCTCTTAGAGGCCTGATTTTTTGATACCATTACATCAGCAAGACCTGGTGGACCCACTTAAATCACAGCAAATGATAAGAGGAAAATTTTGTCTCCCTTCCATAGTCATCTGTTTATTAATGTAAACTTATTGTTCTATGCTCTGGATACTTACATGTTTTCAGGTGAATCTTATCAAAATATGAATACACAATCTTAGAATAGAAAATTATATAATGCCATGAATTTTAATTTAGGTTCCCTTGGATGAAAAAAATTACGCATAACTTTAAAAACTGTTTATTGTCATGAGAATGTGAGACAGAATAAAGTAGATGAGCAGAAACATTTTGTTTTTGGAAGAAAAATAAAATTAAATTTTTAATGTTGCTGTTGTTAGGTGCTGTATAGTTGGTATCTGATTCACAGTGACCCTACATACAACAGGCGAAACACTTTGTCAGTGGTTCTCTTTTATTCATAGGGTTTTCAATGGTGGATTGATTTTTGGGAGTGGGTTGCCAGATCCTTCTCCCAAGCCTACAGTACCTGGTGTTCCCAGTCTCCCATCTAGGTACTAACCAGACCCTGCCCTGCTTAGCTTTCAAGACCTGATGGGATCAGATGCCACAGTGCTATGGCTGTAGGCTAAATTTTTAATAGAAGGCAATACTTATTAACAATTAGTGAATTTATTTATTACACATTCTTTGTGGAAAATTTAAAAGTATGAAACACATTATGTAGTATTGTGTCAAATGTCTGAATTATCAGACTTGAAGTTGAAAAATAGCGTGTACAATATTTGAATGAGTAAAACAAATATAAATTCCTTTTATGTAGAGGTGGTAACATACTAAAGGATTTTTGTCCCATTTCTTCTTTTACATTTTCCTTGGTATTTATAAATAGATTTGGTTTGTTAACTCTATTTTGAAGATAAAGAAATATTTCCCATAATTTAATGTAAAGAAAAGTATTATGTGATAAGGATGTGACACAGTGTTTGACCAATGGACAAAATCATCCAAGCAAAGCTTTCACATGGAGAAATGCCACATTTACTTTTGAGACTCACCTGCAGTAACCAAAAGTCAATGTATTATTTTCTTTTACAAGGAAACTACAAACAATGAGCAAATATTCATGAATTCTAATTTCTAGATATGAATTCTAACTCTAAGTCAGTTTTCCAAGTGCAAGAGAAAGGTTAGGGAGGCAACAGTGATTTTCATGATAGATCAGATTGGAGGGACCATGTTATAACCAGATAACTTAGAATCCACACACCATATGCATTGTGTCCTGTTATAAGCACATATCTTTTATGTATCTTTGATTTTCCATCACTCAGCACAGTTCTGGCACATGGTTCCATATTTGCTGGGTAGTGTCATACTGAGATTATTCAAATGGAAGCTCTGTATAAGGACACTCACTACAATTTCTATGATCAAACTAGCTATTAGAATTGATGACCTCTATCATAGTTTTCAACACTAAAATTGTATTAGTTGAGTCATTTGGTAGGAAGAGCATATGAAATACTTAAAAATGTTAAATGATGAATATGTCTTATGTGTGTTTCCATATAGTATATACAGAACTCTCTACATTCTAAGTGGTTACTTATGTTCTAACATTTACATTTACGAATATTTTAGACTTCTATAAAAAATTCCTGAATGAATAGTTGTCTCTTGCTGCTTCTCCTTTAAAACTACTGAAAATATATTTTCAAATAATAGGAGAAACTACTGTTATATTTCATAAACTGGAAATTTGGTAGAATCACAGGCTCTAAACTCTTTTGTTTATGTTTTATGTACAGATGCAAATATATAACACATCCATTCTATTTCAAGTTGAGGAAAATATTATTTTGAGCTTATTCCAAATATCATAAAAGTAGCTTGCTAGACATTATTTTGATGGTGATGATGATAGTGGTATTAATAGCAAATGCTTAGATAGCCTCACTAGACTCTAGTCAAAAGGATTTGCATACCTTAGCCCACTTGATTTCAATAGTAACCTTATGAGGGTATTGGTGTTCCCACTTTACAAATGAATAAATTTTGTTTCCAGAACTTGCCTTGGTCAAACAGTTAATGGTAGACCTGAAATTTGATCTGAAGCACTCAATTCAAATCCCATGCTCTCAATGGCACCTAACAATAACAGCAAACATTAGGCTAATAATGTTAATGTTAATACTCTATGTATATGCATGAAAAACATGAAAATATATTAATCAGTGATCATTTACCAAGAGAAAATTGACTTTGTCTTAAAGATTACAATTCGGTTATTATACAATAGGTACTGGAATTAAAAATGGTTGTTGAAGGTAGCAACAGACTATACTATTTCCTGGTAACTAGACTTTGAATAATGCAATTCCTTAAGAATGCCAAGAGAAAGAGACATTGGGTTTTCATTAAAATGACCCTGCCAACTTAGTTTTTGAAGCAATAAATATTAAGGATAAATATTTCTTTTGCACAGGTTCATTTTGAATGACTCCCTTGACAACGTGCCAATTTCAGTTCACTTGATAATTATTGAGAATTTCACTGAATTTTACATGTCTTATTTCTGTTGTAGAATGAAATCCTATTTTTCCAAGGTATTTTTCAATGTCATCATCACTTGAAGGAATTAACAAATGTATTAAAGAAATGCAGGTCCAAGCTCTCAAGTCAAAAGTTGTCAATGTTTAGAAATTAAGCCAAGAACTTCTGCACTGAAATATGTATTTAGTGAAAGTAAAACTGAGAATGTAGAAAACTCATACGGTTTTCTTAAATATACGAGAGTTGATATTGGTTGTGTGAATGGGTAGAAAAGTTACCAGCTTATTAGTTAGCAAGTTGAGCTGGAATTACAAGGTAAGATCATGTTAACAGAGGGTAGAAACCAATACTTGGAAAGATTTCAAATTTTATAAAGAAAAAGAACATCTTATTTGTGCTCTCTGGTAAGACATAAATAGAATGTTTTGACATTCCTGGAGAAACCTTGATAGAAAAGAATCAGTTTTTAATGTAGACCCCACAAAGTTTAATATTTTTCAAAGGGTCCAGAAACTGTCAGTGGCATAAAAATTGTTTTGAGATGAAGGCATGGGAGTTCCTAAAATCTCTTATCTGCCTAAAAGCAGAGGCTTCCAAAAGAACTAAGAAAGAACTCCATTGTTATCAATCTTCTCCCTTAGAGAAACTAAACATCTCAAAAAAGTCAGCCCCATATCAAAACACACAGCATCACAAATGTCTGTGTCCCATGTATTTTCCTAAGGGTTCAGTTATTTTTCTCAAAAAGTTATTTATCTTCCAAGCTGGGTGTGGTAGCTCAGGCCTGTAATCCCAGCTATTTGAGAGAGAGGAGGAGAGAGGAGGATAGCAAGTTTGAGATGCATTCTGTGTAATTTAGCAAGAGTCTTTCTCAAATTAAAAAGTGAAAAAATGGGTTGCGGGTACAGCTCAGTGGTACAGCACTTGCAAAGCATGCAAGTATGAGGTTCTGGGTTCAACCACTCAGTACAACCAGAAAAAAAAAAAGGGGAGTGAGAGAGAAAGAAAGAAAAGAAAAGAAAGTAAAAGTTATTTGTTTTCAAGTAAGTGCTCTTTCTTCTTTCTCCTCCACTTCTAAGGAAAATGCCCTTATCCCCATTCATTCCCTTCATCAATGTAGATGGCATATGGTTATTAGGTGCCTTCTAGTCAGTGTGCAACAAATAGCGATCCTACTTACAATAGGCGAAACAAGATTGTTAGTGCTTCTCTGTTATTCATATGGTTTCCAATGGCTGGCTGGGTTTTGTTTGTTTGTCTTGTTTTGTGGGTAGGGGGGAGTGGGTTGCCGGTTTCTTCTCCCAAGCGGACAGCACTTGGTGTTCCCAGGCGGTCTCCTATCCAAGTACTAACCAGGCCCGGCCCTGCTTAGCTTCAGAGATCTGGTGGGATTGGATGCCACAGTGGTACCACTGCAGGCATAGATGGCATATAAGTCCCACATACTGATCATCCCCCGCTATAAGTCACCTTTCATGAAATTCTGTAAGTAGGTGTGTGATTAAAATCTATTTCTTCTCTTACTAATCTGAGAATGTGACTTTAATTCACAGGACCCCAATCTCCAAACTTAAAAAGACTAGACTACTGAGTAAAACGGGTCAGACTAAGAGATGAGCTGACTAACAAGAAAGAGAGGTCTTGCGTTGTCTCTCGCTCTACATTTTACTACTGCTACTCTGGTTGTATTAGAACTTTCATAGATGTGATTTAATTTTATTTCAAAGCTGCATGTCTATATGTGGTGGGGGTTGCACGTTTTTGTTCACTTTATTTTTATTTACTTTTGGGTGTGCATGTATTTTTTGTCCCATTTCCTGCACTTCTAAATTTAGTAGCTGGAAAATATAAAGGAAGTCCAAAATTTGCGTCATGTTTGGTGCATATGAATGGGTTTCTTAGATCCTTTGCCAATTTGGGTATCTCCCAACTTGGAAAGTCTCCCAGTTGGGTGCACTTAAAAAAGTTATGTCATTCTCCAACTTGTTATTGACAAATGCTTGTGTGGATGCTAATAGACGTAAATGTTATTTCTTATTTAGACCAAGTATAGATGTGGAGCATTTACAACAGCACATTAGAGATTCTTATCAGCCAGGAGTGGAAAAGGGCCTGGGAAAGGAGGCAGACACATTATAATTGTACACAGCGATTAATTCATGTGCAGGCTATGCCAAGATATGGGTTTCTGAAGGATTCTAGCCAGACTTCAGCAGTAGGGTCTTGTTTGTGTGAGGGGGCGGGGTGAACTCAGGTCTGGACTTAAAAAATGAAACAAACATATGCCCTTAATTATGCTAATCATTTCTATTATGAAGAGGATGAGTTAGTATCCAGAGTGGCAAAGAAAGAAAGAAAAAAGAACCTGTGGGTTGATAATCTACGTTTCCCCAAACTATACTCAGAATATTCAAAATCTTCACTGCATAGCAGATGGGAAAGGATAAAAAATGTGAATAAGTTCTCACATCCTAACTAAGGGCAAGATTCTCTACAGATACACATACACAGTGGAGAAAGAATAGTCTCCGTTCATTACTTTACACTAAGTCTGAGTGGAGAAATAATCCCATGTTTTACGATTGAGTCTTTTCCAATTTCTCTGGCTTCATTCAAGTCAACACTGGAAAAACATGGAAAAATGATGTGAAGTCAAGCAGAGAGCCAAATAACACATTTCTCAAACACAATAATTCCTTTGGAAGCTCAAGGTTAGGAGAGTATCAAATTGATCCCCATTTAAGACATGTGTTAATATTTAATATGATTTTCTCCTGTCCCTGAGTCAGTCAGACATTTGGTCCCTAACATGACATTAATAAGGTTGTGAGCTCCAGGGACAGCCACTGTGTCTGCTTTATCTTCTCATACCTCATGGGAACTACCCAGGGACTAGGACTTAAGAGGCGCTGAATATATATTTGAAGAGAGAAGTCATAAATAATTAGCCCTGTGTTTGTCTCAAACAAGTCTTTCCTTCCATGGAGAATCAGTCACTTGCAACTACATAGCCCTGCTCAACTCTAGACTGTCAATGAATACATATGAATAAATAAGAATCATTATTATATTTGCAAGATTATATACTGAACAAGATAATTGCTGAGGCCATTTCCAGCCATAATATTTTCTTGTCTTTGGATACATCTTCTGTGTTCCTCTTTTTCATAACTAGAAAGCAAAAAATGTCCTCTAATAGTATACTAGTTTTGGTAATTTTGTTTTGCAGGATAAATTTTTTTTTTCTGAGGCAGAGGGGAGTCAGAGTGAAAGTGTTGGCAATTGCAAATAAAAAACTATTGCTTTGCTTCAGGTTAAATCTCTTACCCTGCTGTGAAGCAATTAGAATCCATTTCGCTGTTGAGCACAGCTAGGCGCTTAATAAAGGGGTCTCAGGGAGGCGTGCACAAAGATAGCCACTCAATCCTGCAAATGCAAAAGCCTTCCACCAGCAGTGCAAAATGGTCACTACCCTGACTCTGGACGAGTAGGTCCATCTCCCGAATCCACACATCCCATCTCGGAACGACTACAAAGTTCTGGAATTTACAGCCTGTAAACGTGAGGCAAGGCATTGCATGCATTTTTGAAAATGCTATTTTAGTAAACTTTATTTTACATGATAGAGAATGTTGCCAGAATTTTTTACATACATGATAAATCTCTCACTTTTCTTATTTATTGGCAAATGATGGAAGTCAAAAACAATTCATCACCTGCTGGGGCCACTCATATATAAAACCAGTCCTGCTGTTATCTGCTATGCTCTAAATCATAACTGCATATCTAACACATTCTGTTCTTTGAACATCTACACACTCTGAGGAAAGAAAAGGCAAACAATAAATGTCTTTCCAGAAACAGGGGCAAACCTACAGTCAACCAAAGCAAAATGTTTTCTCTTCCGTTTACCTATATTGTTCATAAAGAAGAATATTGGGGAAGCAGCCCAAAATTCTGATGGTGCCACCAATGGTAGGAGCTTTTTACCAGTAATTAGCTACCAACTGTTATTAAGTTTACTCAAAACATATAGCTCTGAATAATTGCACCAAGCATAATATAAACAGTATTTTTTTCTATTTCTAAAGAAAACAAAGACATTATATCTATGTGAGAATAGGAAAGGATGCAAAAACTTTCACTTACTTCTATTAATTGTACAAAGCAATGGGTTAATTATGACATTTCCATACATGTATATAATGTATTGCATGCATATTCGTTTAATCACCCAGCAAGTTATTGTCACTCTTACAATGTGAATTTGTCAAATATGAAAGAGTAAATGGTGGGATTCACATATGTGTAATCTTAAACAAAAAACGATGAATATGCAAAGTAGAAAAAAGTTAAGAGACTTGCAGATAGTTAATAAATATCTCTTTTAATTCTACCCACCCTGAATGTACATTTCCAAAGCTGAGCACTGCCTTGGACCTAAAGTCAGGGCAAAATTCCTGCTTAGGTCAGAGGTGTTCTATACTATCTTAATTCTAGAAAGGGAAAGCAATTGGCATTTCCTATGCATACTGTGACCATGACAATTGTTAGTTTAGTGTTATCTGGGGCTAGGGTTTATCTCAGTTGGTAGAGTGCTGCTCTGTGCTCTCTGAAGCCCTGGGTTCAATCTCTAGTACTACAAAATTGAGAGAAGGACAGAGCAGCCATTTCTGAAACAATCAGCCATTGGAAACCCTGTATGTAGCATAGAAGCACTGACATAGTGCCAGGCATGGCACAGTGCGTGGGGGATGTTTCATTCTGTTGTACATAGGGTCGCTATGGACTCAATGGCACCTAACAACAACAACAAGTATTATTTTGAGTCCCTGTGGAGACTGTCCATTAGTTAAGGTGGAAAAATGTAAGTAGTAACTGTCATAATACTGTTAGCTCTGAATTCCATATTTAGGCACTACATACGAAAACAATCCAGAAGTAAGCCAAAGAAAGCCAGCACAATTTGAAAACCAATTAAATGTCTTGCTTCAGTTGTTGATCACTGCAAATACATATATATACACACACATACATATATATACATATATACCAAATATGTATATATATGCATGTTGTTGTTGTTGTTAGGTGCCGTCGAGTCGGTATCCAACTCATAGCGACCCTCTGTACAACAGGGAAACACTATTGTCAGTGCTTCTCTGCCCATTCATAGGGTTTTCAATGGCAGATTGATTTTTGGGAGGGGGTTGCCAAGTCCTTCTCCCAAGCCTACAGCTTCTGGTGTTCCCAGGTGGTCTCCCATCCAGGTACTAACCAGGCCCGACCCTGCTTAGCTTCCGAGATCTGACGGGATCGGATGGCACAAGGCTACCGCTGCAGGCTATATATGCATATATGTGTACATATACATTTATATATAAGCAAATATGTGTATATATACATTTATATGTATATACAAGGCAAATATATATATATATATATACATATATATATATATATATACACACACACGTTATTTTAATTGTTTTGTCAGCAAGTCCACTTATGTAAATCAAAGGGAAGTTGCTCTGCCTCATTGAGGCCTGCACGAATTTCTCCATTTTATGGGTTGCAACATGGAATAAATTAGAAAATCTGCAATAATCTTACCTCAAGGAGGGCAAACAATGGGCAAGAGTAAATTCACTGAATTTGTATTCTCTGCTTTATTCAAAAACTTGAAAATATTTGTCTCATGGTAACATGGGAGACTTGCATGCTTTTATTTCCAACAAATTAGTGGGATTTGTCCTAGAGAATCTGTACTCTGTACTATGCCTTTGTTACTCATAACATACATTTTTCAAAGTGGCCAACTGGGATCTGGTACACAGAGGAATCATAAAACTCCTCTCTGAAATTACAACAGTGAGTTTGGTTTCATCAACACTCTGAATAAAGGAAAATGTATATTTCAATGAGTTGGACAGCTGACATCTTTAAGGATATGGTTGGAACAGTAGCTACTTCACCAAATCCAATCTTTTTGCAAAGCCAGAAGTCAAGAGATTTATCATGGCTAATGCTGGTGATTAGAGAGTGTAATTCATCAATGTCATTTAGTGGCTAGTGAATGAATGAATCAGATGTATCCGGAAGCTGGCTTTTAATGTTAAAAGGGGAATTCACCTGAACATATAATCTATTTCTAAAAAAGGAATTGACTTTAAAAAGTCTATTTGATTGCATCCACATTCATTTATTACTTATATTTAAAAATGCCCTATGTAGCTAGTGTACCAAGCCCTTAACTCCTCTCTCCTGATTCCTTGACCTCTGAGAATATTTACCTGTTGGAAATATTTTCACAGTTATCTGAAAACCAAAGCAAATATAAAATGGGAAGCAGAGAAGAGTTATTTTTAGGTCCCTGTCACTTCAGTAGGACATTTTGATGAATTTTCGAATGAAAAGTTAACTCGTGGCTAGTTTAGAAATGGAATATGACTAAACTGTGCAGTCCTTGGCTATATACATATTAATTCTATCCAGTGACTTTTAGGGGTAGGAACTGGCTGAAGAATAACCTGTTCAGCATAACTACAATTCTACTAATAAACTTTGGTTTTCCATGTGGTCCCTTTGAAAATAGTCTGGAAAGAAACATGCCTACTAAAATTGTACTTGTGGATTAACGGAGCAAATTTTATGGATGGTGTTTCCTAGTACAGGTCCTGGGCCATCCCCTTTGCTTGCTGTATTCCTCTCTCAACAAACCCTTTCTTATTCTTCTAATAGATTAAGCTCATCCCTTCTTCCACCTTAGGACCTATGAAGTTAAAACTGAAATAGTTTTCTTTTCTAACATTCTTAAGGCATATAAAACAATCTACACATATGTGATAGCCTGCAGCCGTAGCCCTGTGGAATCCGATTCCATCAGCTCTGGGAAGCTAAGCAGGGTCGGGCCTGGTTAGTACCTGGATGGGAGACCGCCTGGGAACACCAGAAGCTGTAGGCTGGGAGAAGGACCTCACAACCCCCTCCCAAAAATCAATCTGCCATTGAAAACCCTATGAACAGCAGAGGAGCACTGACTATAGTGTTTCCCCTGTTGTGCAGAGGGTCGCTATGAGTCGGATACCGACTCGACAGCACCTAACAACAACAAGAACGCATACGTGATAATATATGTATTAAGATCCTTCATGGGTTATATATTGCGGATTCTACTTCCTTCACAATTCTTTAGATACCATTGTGTTTTTCAAAACCACAGAAAGATTACTAGTTATAAAACTTCCCAAAACCATTACAACTAAGGTCAAGTCCTTTAATTTTATTTTTTGTCTTAAATGAATTTGCTGTCATTTGTTTCCCATGTTTATTGTCTTCTCTGTCCCTCCGTATCCCTCTTCTTTGCCTCAACCTCTCTAACATGCCGTCCTCTTCAATAAAGAATTGCTTTCATGGATGTATAATCATTTCACACAGTAACTTACTATCATATACTATCTTTCCTTTCCTTATGGAGATATATTCTCTCATGGAGTCCATCTCATTCCTTTAAAACTAGAATTTTTTATATTTCTAAGCCAGCATTATGTACAGAGTCATCCTTGAGCAGATGTCAGTCTTCTGGTTGTTACTTGTCTGCTATGTGGTAAAACAGTACCAGGATGTAAATCACTGGCTGTGTTATTGTGGTCAACTGACATTTTTGCCACACCATGACTTTTTCCATAAAGGAAGTACTGTATAGATTTACCTTCTGCTGCATACTCATTGACATGTTATGGACCATTAATAAGCAAGTAAGCACTAGGAGTAACAAAAGCCACATAGGTCTCCTTGGACTTATGTCTCATCTGTTTCTAAAATCTGTGGATCTAATGAATCTGTCACTCTATGGAACTGGAATAAAGGCTCTTTTCTTTTTTCTCAGCCCTCTTCCCTCTTCTACCATCAGGTGGTTTCAGTGCAGTCATGTTCCATATGATTCATTCTGAATCGTGCTTTCAATATTCATCTTGTTTAAATGAGTGTTGCTACACACAAGACAGTTTCCCCTATGGAGTTTACATTCTGCAAAGGGACCACAAATAACAATCAAGTCAACAAATATGTAAACAGTAGTTCAGAAAGTCACATATGATGTGAAAAATGATACTGGCATCATTAAACGTAGGAGTGTGCTATGGCCTGTGTGCTACGTTAAAATGTGCACTTGAACTGAGAATCCCCTATATGTGAACTGAGATGAGGAGAAATGATTCAGGGCAGATATAGTGAAAGAACTGTGGGCCTTTTTTTTTTTTTTTTTCCCAGAAGAAAACAACTAGTACAAAGGACCTAAGGTGGAATGAAGGGATGAGGTTAACCTATTAGAAGAATAAGAAAGGGCTTGTTGAGAGAGCAATACAGCAATCAAAGGGCATGGCCCAGGCTCTGTACTAGGAAACATCATCCATAAAATTTGCTTCCTAATCCACAAGTACAATTTTAGTAGGCATGTTTATTTCCAAACTATTTAACTTTGACAATTTTGATGGAGAATATTTAAAACATCAACAAGCTATGACTGTGTGCAGAATGGGAACACTAGGAGTTAACACATTTATGATTTGTCTGAGTTTATGTTCCTCTTTAAAATCATTCTATTAGGACTGGGGACCTCAAATCAACTAAGCACACTTCTCTGTGGTCAGAAAAGCAATGTCTTCTGCACAGTACATATGCATGAATGAGAAGTTACACCAAGGCCTGCAAACTCTACTGTTTTAGAAGCTAGACAGATATCATCCATGCATCACATGGTCATGATGATACTCACAGTCTAATGACCAATAGCGACTGACACATGTGACATGACCGGGAGTGATAGCACTGTGGTATAGTTTAAAATAATAGGCCCTTTCTGAAAGTATCAGCCACCACTGAGTTTAAGCCCATCATATTCTCAAGGGCATATGGTCCTGGTGTGGCCAGATCTTCTGATTTGGCCACAAGAAGTTCAAATTGAGGATTGAGAGATGAACTCACACAATCATCTTTGGAGGTTGGAGAGTGACCAAAAAACAAAAGGTTGCAGGTCAAACAAAACATGAATGGCTGCAGAGGCTGTGCCATTCTTTCTTGCATTATAAAGTGCAGGAGAGTTTCAAATTCTTCCTAACATGTTAGTAATTTCACATCAAATGCAGTCACAGCCACATGGTACTTACTTTTAAGACAAAGATGAAGACTGATGTCATAAGGATATATTTTAATGCTTCACACTCTTATTGATAATACCTACTATTACTCTAGTTCAATTCCCAGCACCGCAAAAATGGGAGAAGGACCTGGCAATCCACTCCCAAGGCAATCCCGAAACAGTCAGCCATTAAAACCCTATGAGGGTTGCTATGAGTCAGATACCAACTTGACAGCACCTAACAACAACAAGTATTACTCCAACGAACACCTGCCTCCTACATATCAATAGTCATTAATCTAACCAAAGGACCACAGGTGACAGCAGTCGATTGCTTCATATACTATTTTTGTACTATTTAATCCAACCAAAGCCTGCAGCCATAGCCCTGTGTCATCCGATCCCATCAGATCTGGGAAGCTAAGCAGGGTTGGGCCTGGTTAGTACCTGGATGGGAGACCGCCTGGGAACACCAGAAGCTGTAGGCTTGGGAGAAGGACCTGGCAACCCCCTCCCAAAAATCAATCTGCCATTGAAAACCCTGTGAGCAGCAGAGAAGCACTGACAATAGTGTTTCCCCTGTTGTACAGAGGGTCGCTATGAGTCGGATACCGACTTGATGGCACCTAACAACAACAACAACAATCCAACCAAATCATCTTGGTGTAGACCTTGGGTGGGGGGATCATATAAAAAAAAAGAGGAGCAGTTGAATCATTCGTATTTCCATCTTTAATCATTAGCTAGCCCTTGATGTCTATGACATTAGCCCTCCAGAGAGAGATCGGGGACATGTAACTGGAGGAGAAGTTACTAGTACCCAGGGGCGCCTGCCCAGAATCTGATTCCTCCAGTTTCTCTGGGTGGCATCCTGCTAGTTTTGGCTGAACTCCATGAGCCGCTGAACTCTCCTGAATGCCTGGAAATATGATAGCCCAAGACAGCCATAAACAGTTCATGGGGAAAAAAATCTGTTATGGGAGCATCAGTAATCACAGTACCCCATTATTATCATTCACCAGGCAGGAGATGCGGGATGCTTTTTTGTCACATGATGCCTTGTCCAGTCACCATGAAATAATGACCATCAGATTACATACAGAGGGAGATCTGTATGTATGTGTCTTCAGTCATAAGGGTCTATTTTTTCTTGCTGGTAGTTATTTTAATAGAAAAATTTCATGTCTCATCTACACCTGGCTGCTCTCCAAGAATTAAATATAGCAATTTGTTACAGTAATACTCCTCCTGAGTCCTTCAGTAAGAACACAAACTATTTATTTAAAGTTATGCTTAAAGGTGTATTTCATTTTTAAGTCTCATCTCTGGCACACGGCGTATCTAAGCAGCTTTTGCTGTCTTCCGTAGCACAAGCAATTTACCTCAATAGGTTTTTTTTTTTTCCCCAGCCTGGCACATCTCCCTTGCTGGTGTTTACCCTTTGAATAATCACATCTGAATTTGGTTTGAGATCATTTTATCTGAAAAAAACAAAATGACTGCACATAAAAGAATATTCCTTCTCCTCCCCGGCAACCCCATCAAGAGTTTCTACTGCTTCTTTGTGTCAGGAAAATACAATTTCAAAATAAATAATTTCATTTGTTCTTTAAGTGCACATCAACTTTACTAAATTGTTCTTATTTTCTAACCAGATGTTTAAAATACTCTTAAGTTGTGTTTGCAATTCCTAGTCTTTCCTTGCTTCCTGTGCTGTCGTGCTTTTAGGTGCCTACTGTAATGTACACATTAAGTCTGTATGTGGTACAGCAATTTTATTTTAGTACTTTCGATTGTGTTTAGTTTCTGAAGGCTGCTGCCACAAACTCTCATAGGCTGGGTGGCTTGAAACAACAGAAATATATTCTTTCATAGTTCTGAAGGCTGGAAGTTAGAATCTGAGCTGTAGACAAAGCCATGTCCTCCTGCGTACGTTAAGGGAGAATCTTTCCTGGCTTCATTCAACTTCAGTTGGCTCCTGGAATTTCTGGGCTTGCTGAAGTTCAGCCTCCTTCCTTGCATAACTTTATTCCCTTTATGACTGAGTCTCAAATCCCTCTCTGCCTCCTTTTTAGTCCCCCACAATGTTGGGAGGTTGAATCCAGGGCATAACGCATGTGAGGTAAGTCCTCTACCACTGAGCCACATAGCCAGCCCCTTACTTTTGGTTTTAAGACAAAGTCTTGCTAAATTGCACAGGCCCGCTCTGGCTTCAAATTCACTTTCCTGCCTCAGCCTTCTGAGTAGCTAGGATTACTGGAATGAGCTGCCACAACTATACCCTCTGCATCTAAGAACATCAGTCATTGGGTTTAAATCCGGGGTAGTCCTATCTGGAGATCCTTATGAAAATTAGGATCCCTTATTAATCACCCATACAAAGATCCTAATTCTAAATAGTATCACATTCTGAGATTCTGGGTGGACATCACTGTGTATTTGTGAATCTATCCACACCCTTTCAACAGTTTTGAAGTGCTACAAAATCAGATAGGGATTAGAATCACCTACAGACTGAATTCCTGATCAATAATGGGAGAAAAATGGTTTTTCTCTCAGGCAAAGATAACAGGACTACATAATTTTATGATTATATTTCATTGTGCTATATGTAATGTTATTCAATTATTACATTCTGTAAGTGATGATTAAGAAATATTCTGGAAGGATTGTTGTTAAGGTGCTGTCAAGTTGTGTCTGACTCATAGTGACCCTATGTATAGCATAACAAAATGCTCTCTGATTCTGTGCCAGGCATATGATCTCATTTATGTTTAAGCTCATTGTTGCAGATATTGTATCAATCCATCTAATGGAGGGTGTTTCTTTTTTGTTGTTGTTGACCTGCCACTCTCCCAAAAATGATGTCCTTCTCCAAGAATTGGTCCCTCCTGACTACATGTCCAAAATAAGATCCAGTCTAGCCATTCTTATTTCCAAGGAGCACCCTGGTTGCACTTCTTATAGGAGGGATATGTTGGTTCTCCTGGCAGTCCATGGTATTTTCAATATTTGTCTCCAGCATAATTTAAAAACATCAATTCTTCTCCTGTCTCCCTTGTTCAATGTCCAGCTTTCACAACTATATGATGCAACTGAAAATACCATGGCATGAGTTAGGCATACCATCATCTTCTTCGATGAGATATCTTTACTTTTCAATACTTCAAAGAGATTTTTTGCCACAGCTTTTCCCAAAGCAATGTGTCTTTGGTTTCTTAACAGCTGCTTCCACCATTATTGTTTGTAGGACCAAGTAAAGCAAAATCATGGATAACCTCAATCTTTTCTCCATTTGTTGTGAAGTTGCATACTGACCCAGTTGTAAGGATTTTTGTTTTGGTGATGTTGAGGTGCCATCCATACTGAAGGCTGTGCTCTTTGATCTTCATCAATAAATGTTTCAAATCCTCTTCACTTTTAGCAAGGAGAGTTGGGTCATCTGCATAATGTAGGTTGTTAATGAGTCTTCTTCCAATCCTGATGCCATGTTCTTCTTCATGAATTCTAGCTTCTCAAATTATTTTCTCAGCATAGCAATTGAACAGATATGGCGAAAGTATACAGCCCTGACACACACTTTCTCAACTTCAAACCAAGCCTTTTTCCATGTTCTGTTCAAACAACTGCCTCCTGGTCCACATACAGATTCCTCATGAGTATAATTAGGTGCTCTGTTATACTCATTTTTTGCAGTGTTATCCATAATTTGTTATGATCCACACAGTCAAATGCCTTTGCATAGTCAACAAAATATAGACAGACATCTTTCTGAGATTCTCTGCTTTCAGCTAACACCCATCTGACATTAGCAATGATTTCCCTGGTTTCGTGTCCTCTTGACTTTCCAGCTTAATTTTCTAGAAGGATTAGGCTAATCAAATTAAGTGATTTTAAAAAGACATACAGTAACACAATTAAATATGAAACTTTTGAAGGCTATTTAATGATTCCAGAAAGTGCAAAGAACTTTCAAGGATGTAGTGCATATACTTTTTTTGTATTACAGTTATCTTCTCTAGTTGATGGTTTGTCTTTTGATAATTTGTAGTCTAATCTTTTTTCTGTTTTTAAGTTTTTCTATGATAAGCTTGTCTTACATTTATATTTGAAATAAAATCTTTAGAATCTTATGTGTTTGAGGGAATATGTTCCACAGTACTTAATTTACAGGATGGAAAGATTTTTCTCTATCATCTATGTACATTGATTTAATGAGATAAAGTGGCAATTAGCCTGAATTTTCAAAGCATCTACATTTACTCTGATAATTCATTTATTCTTTCCAGAATAATTGCAATATTCCTGGACTCTAGTACATACAGGAGGATAAATATGAATGAGTCATGCTACCTATCCTCAATGAACTCCGTATAGATTATAGAAGAGAGTCAAGAAAAATCAATAATTGAAGTACATTACGATTAATGATAGGGTAGAGGGATCATGGAATGAGGGCACATAATCCAGATTGGGGGAATCAGAGAATTTTCAAGCAGAATGAAATAATGAAGCAAAACACTTATGCTAAGAAGCAAGGAAAACAACACCCCAAAGGAGCCTTCAGAGACTAGTGGAAGATAAGTTTGAGGGTAGGTCATGTCTATAAACTCCCCTTGGAATTCTCTGAAGAACCAGTGAAAGCATAAAGTGGCATATATGGGCCTTGTAAATTTTTAACAATATTTTTCTGGCAAAATGCAGGTGAAGGCATAGACATATTAGCAGCTAGGTCATCAACTGAGAGGCTACAATAATTTAGTAGGTAAAGATGATGTCATGCACTAAGGCGGCTGCAGGGTTAACTAAGGGAGCACATGAACTTGAAATATACTTAGGAAGCAAGCTTTGGTGACGCATGTGGAACAGGGAGCAATATGGGAGTTCTTATCTTTGGCTTGGACAAATGTTCTTATTACAGAGCCTTTCACAGATATAGGCTCACAGAGTTGAACAGTTTTTGGTGAACAAGATGAAAAGCAACAAACGCAGAAATATTTAATATTTAATGTTCTGTGTAAGGTTGAAGTTCAGGTGCCTGTAAGCAGTTGAGTTTTTTGGATCTGAATTTCAGAAGAGCGTATGGAATAGAGGTTGTGTAGCAATAGGAAATGTTAGGATATATATCAACAAATACATGTGTAGGAGGAATTTGTATAGCACAGGGCTGATACAGAATCATCGTTTACAGGGAGAATTTTTGTTTTTATTCATTTATTAGTACTGTTATTATTATTATCTTTTCAGTTCTTGGGTTGAACTCAGGTCCTCATACATACTCAGCACATTCAATCCCACTGGGCTGCAGCCTCGGCCCATTTTTATTTAAAATTTTTTTGAGATAGGGTCTTGCTGAGTTGTGGAGGCTGCCTCTGGCCTTTCACTTGCGATCCTCTTGCCTCGGCCTCCAGAGTTGCTGGGATTACAAGCATGTGCCACTGCTCCCAGCTCTTACAGGCATACTTTTTAAAGAGGAAGATTCCTCATTATTTTTTGTCTAGCTATTCAAATTTTTATTTCCCCATACGTAGTTGTGAACCTTTGGTGTGAATTGGATATTGCAATATGAAATGCATTATTAAAATGTGTGCTCATGGAGGAGAAGAATGTATGAATGAGACTGAAAGATAAATAGCCGGAAAGAAAGAGGGGAAAGAACTAAAGAACTATGAAAGTGAGTTAGCTAGAGCTTTTAAGAAGGTCAGTATAGTCACAAGGTCAAATGCTGAACAAAGATTGCTGGCAAAAGGAACAAAAAATATGTTTCTATACATAACTTGACCTTGCTATTATGTATAAAAATCTTCTTGTACTTTGAGGGGCCCATTGAAGAGTTTACGGGTAATGTATCATCATAATCAGTGACTTTCCTCACATTATGTTAGGACAAAAGGTGTTGAAGTAAATATGCCAAAATATTAGCAGTTATATGATATGTTTGTGGAGTGGTGTTATTCTAAATTATTCATGTTTGAAGACAGCAAAATAATTTTATATACTATGTTACTTTTCCTTATCCTACTTCCTTTTAAGTCAATGCATTAAATCCTGACTTGTAAATTCTGCTCTAGTCCATGTACTTCTCTCAGGTAGCCCTGCAACTACTTTGGTGCAAGATGTCATCTCTTACCTATGGGATTATTTTAGCAGCATCTTAGTTGATGATCTAGCTGCTAATAGGTACATCCATTCACGTTCTTCTTCCAGGAGGAATCTTCAAAATCTAAGTTTTCCTGCAGAGCACCAGTTCTGTTCTGGAAATTGTGAGTCATATGCAATATGCAAATAATCAATGTGGGAAATTAGACTTCCCTAACTTCCACTAATACAAATAAAAAGATTCTGACCCGAGCAGACTATATTTTGCTTAGATGTTTTAAAATATTGGAAACATTTGCTACAGCAAACATTCCCACATCAATTGAAGTTAGACTCAATCAAAGGTAGGGACTCAAGAAGTACCAGATTATGCTGGGGTACACATTACTGTCCATGTGCCACATAACACTTGCTATCCAACTTGGGGTATAATTTTCATGAGACATCATGTCCATATCAAGAAGTCCTTCAAAAACATGACATTTTGAAATAGTTGTCCCTTCTATGTTGGATAACATCTTTTTACAGCCTGAAACTTCAAAACAGCCTGTAAGTGTATCAGCCTAGCATAGGAATATGTAAATGATCCTCTGCTTTCTAGCATAAAGATATACATAGACACACAGAGAGACAAGATTTTCTTTCTGCAAATAGCAATGCTTCATGGCAGATTGCCAAAGCTCACAGAGGGATGTTATCACACTGTCAGGGAGGCATTGTACCTCACAGGAAAAAGAGCAGTTTTAGGTATTGTATAGAGTAATTGTGGTGTAGGTATTGCAATTGATGAAAGAGCAGAAATTTTGGCATTATATCAATAAGCAGTATAATTAAGGTAATAGGTAGCATGCCATGTAATCAAATTACTTACT
Organism: Pedetes capensis; assembly: GCA_007922755.1. NCBI lineage: Eukaryota > Metazoa > Chordata > Mammalia > Rodentia > Pedetidae > Pedetes > Pedetes capensis. The sequence continues at coordinate 2,115 of VMDO01012428.1, read as the reverse complement.
ATAATACCAATATGGGTTAACTTCTTTCATCATCCTCAGAATACTAATTACTATTACTTGCAGAATTTTATAATATGCAGTGTATTTAACAATTTAACATAGCAAGATAATTACTATTGTGCTAATAAATAAAAATAGTTATTATTCAAGAAGCACACCACAGTAAGTTTATATAGATTACTTCAAAAGTGGTGAACTACTGCTATGATTAGAAGATATAGTCTCATTTTAAAGCAACCTCCATATAAATTTTGTACCCCTTGCCTATAATTTAGTTTGTCTGTCTAGCTTTATCACAAATAGGAATTTAACTTTAAAAAAAGGTTTTACAAGGGAGACAGTATTTTAAGAAATCTCCATTGAGTAAGTTGTCAACTCTATTCTGTAAGGGAGTTGATGGATGATACATTTCCTTGGAAAGATTATTTTTCCATTTTCAATTATTGTTGGCTGATTTCCACTTAATATAGGCTCCTGACTTCAGAGTTTCTCATCCTAAAAAGTGCAGCTTAGATAATTGTGCTCAAAATCCAAGTTCCTCTTCTCACAATTAACTTTTCATTCTTTCATTTCTCCCTTTTTCTTGTATTTTCTACTATTTGGACAATTGAGCCAAGCTCTTTCTAGTAAGTATTGTCTTTTCCCTAGTTGCAAATAAATCTCATTTCCTCTGAGATCTCACTCAGAATAGACTTTACCATCCATATCTCTACCAACATTCTCCTCATGATTATTTATGTCTACTCCATGAAGACAAAGCCTTTCTTTCCATAATTTGGCCTTTGTTTCTGAACCCTCACTAGACCCACATTTAAAAATCCCATTATAGCAATATCAGCTTTTCTAGCACTCATCTGATAAAAATACTTCTAGCCTTTACACACTACATAAATCATACAATTATACAATTATTTCATATATATATATATATATATACACATATATATGTATATATATGTATATATATTTGTATATATGTATATATATACATATATATGTATATATATGTATATATATATATTTCCTAGGAGGGTCAAAATGAATCAGACCTGACTCAACAGCATCTAAGAGCAACAAACAACAACATATATAGATGCACTCAAACTGGTGTGATTCATAGTGACCCTCGCATGATTTTCAACGGCTGATGTTTCCATAAAGATTTCCATGGCTTATGTTTGGGGATTTCCTCCTGAGTGAATTGCTATGTCCTCCCACTTTGCAGTGCTGGGGATCGAACTCAGGTCACCAGGGAGTATGGAGCAGCACTCCACCAACTGAGCTAAACCCCATCCCCATATGTGTGTGAGTGTGTGTGGTGGTGTGTGTATGCACAATTTTCTTCCTTTTCCTTCCTACCTTCCTCTTCCTTTTCCTTCCTACCTTCCTCTTCCTTTTTCTTTCTCTCTCTCTCTCTCTCTCTCTCTCTCTCTCTCTCTCTCTCTCTCTTTCTTTCCCTCCCACCCAACCACTCTTTCTTTCTTTCTTTCTTTTTTTCTTTCTTTCTTTCTTTCTTTCTTTCTTTCTTTCTTTCTTACTTTCTTTTCTTTCTTTCTAGCAGGGACTCCTTGTATATTCTGAGATGGCCTGGGACTCATGTCAATCCTCCTTCCTCAGCCTCCTGAGTGCTGGGACTATAGGTGTATACCAACATGCCCGGCTCAGTTTCCATATTTTTAGATATTTGTTGAAATATAATCACACTTCTTGGTACCAATGTTTGTCTTTGTCTTTTTGCACTGGACACTCAAAAGAATAAAAATCATACATTCAGTGGCTTAAATAGCACTTATTTTCTTACAAATCTAGATGCTAAAAACTTCTATATACTTACCCAGTTTTTCTTTTTTTTAATTAGAAATTTTTAATGTACATCATAATGTGATTCATTTTGACATGCTTTTCGTTGTGACAACTTTCATATATGCAACTTGATAAGCATTATTCATATAGGTTACCCCTTACCCTCCTCTATGTTTCCCCCCTCCCCCCTTCCTATCTAAGTTTCCCATCCAAGTCTTCTCTATCTTTTACTATATAGTATTTTTCTATATGTCCTTGGGTTCCATTTCTGTTTAAGATAGAAACTTTTCCTGTAGTGGTCTTTGTTTCTAT